>VZTU01026897.1:40838-57861 GCA_013400835.1 Zapornia atra
AGGAGCTGCTGGGGGAGGGAGGGGGGGGAGCACATCCAGTGGCACATCTGGATCCAGGAGTGCACATCTGTCCATGGCTCCCCATCTTTGAGGAGCCTCTTGAGACTTGGCCTTGGCTAGCTTTTACGTTGGACAATCTCCTGGCCTTTAGCCCTGTGTAGAGACTTTGCTTGGGATTTTCCAGCCTTCTCCCTCACTTACTGTCCCTTCAGGTGCAGATTTAACACCCTCCCAAATCCCTGTTTTGCTTTCTAGCCCTATGCAATCCTCTCCGTGGCCCTCTCTCTCCTTTCACAACCTGCATGTCCAAGGCTTCCCAACCATTCCCAGCCTGTAAGAAGCAGATTTAGGAGGGTCTTTCAAGGCTGAGCTCATCACATGAGTGTATGCGGCAGACGGTTGCATTGGGATGAGTGGCTGAGTTGGAGAGAAGTGGAGAGGGGGTGGAGGACTGGCTGGAAAAATATAAAAGCTCACTGCAGTCTCAAAGCAGCAAGACAGCATGACCCAGTAGTTTTAGGGAGGCTGGGGTGGTCCTTCAGGCTTACAGCAGGAGCTGACTAGTGCTGATGCTGCAACGGATGGTGCCGATTGGCCATGGGCCCCTTTTCAAAACATCATGCCATCTTCTGGCTCCAAGGAACCTGGACTCAAGCTCACTTGAGGCAGCTGCAGACAGCTGTGACAGCTTTGATTTTGCTGTGCTGCCTCCAGGCTCTGCTGCACCACCCCGGAGTTGGCCCTTGCTGACAGCTTCGTCACCTTGGGCTGCCTGCAGCTCAGCCGCCCAAGGGGAGACGCTGGTGAGGGCTGCTCCCAAAATAGCAGGAAGGCTCCTGGCTCTGGGTCAGATGTCCCCTGTGTTCGCCTTGTTTGTCAGGGACATGCTTTGTGCTGGTGTTTCTGCACTCACCACCCAGATGTGCATTTGTGGAAGGGGGAAAGGAGGAGTGTTTCAGGTGCAGGAGCATTTTCAGGGTCCCATTTCGCACCTGAAGCACCACTCCCATTACATGGGAAAGCACAAAAAATGGAAAACCCATCCCACATTAATCATTATCATGATTAAACACAGAACCCAAGGTGATTTAGTACCACACTGCAGCCCTGCCATGGGGAATAATCACTACATTGCATGAACTGGATGGCCATCATCATCTCGTGGGGCAAACGGGAGTGGTGATGCCAGCCTGCACGCCCACACTCCCCTCTATGGGAAGGCTCTCATGTACTTTAGCTTTCGGGTGTTTCTTCTTCTCCAGCACCAGGCTGTGAATAGATTTCACATAAAGCAACTCAGGAACTGGGTATGATTTTGACTGTGTGCACCCAGGGGATCACAGAATCACAGAATCGTAGGGGTTGGAAGGGGCCTCCAGAGACCATCGAGTCCAAACCCCCTGCCAAAGCAGGGTCCCTAGGACAGGTCGCACAAGTTGGCATCCAGATAGGTCTTGAGTATCTCTAGAGGAGACTCCACACCCCCCTGGACTGTGGGATCCTTGTGCACGTTGTGCACGAGCTAATGCAAAGCCCTTGAAGGTCTTACTATTTTATCTGCTTATTATGTATCTAGAGGAGACTAAGCAGTGAGGGAAGGTCACAGGCTTAGGGCATCCTGGGGCTGGCAGGGACAAACTTGGAGGTTTGCCCATCGCCACCCTGGATGCAGCTCTGGGAGAAGCCATCCCTGGGAGGAACCACTGGAAATCACCCAAGGTGGGATCTCTACAACCTTTTCTTCCTGAGGGAGCTATTTCCAATGGAAGTACCCCAAACACCTCATCAGTTCTCTTTACAAACTCAGACGTGGCGGGGATACTCTACTGTCTTTCAAAGCACAGTGACTTGTCTCTCCTCTCCCTTTAAGTTGGTCCTTAAAGGCGATTTTCCCTACATTTACCCCGTGCCAGGGAGCTCCAAAGTGGTTTATACAGTGGGAAACTGAGGCAGGGGCAAGGTTTTTTCAGTGCTGGAACTGAGGTTGTGGCTCCTCCAGACTTTGTCCTCTGCCAAACTGCCAGGGCTGAAATCACTGGGAAAGAGAAAGATATTTGGGCAGATCTTTCCCCAAATAAGCGTAAAATCCTCACCCTACCTCCAAAGGCTTTCCACTGCTGCCCTAGGCAAGTCACCAAGTTTATTTGTGAGTCAGAAATAATGACATCTCTTCACTTGGCAGCGTGAGGATGCAGAGACTATTGCTTAGCAGCACTAAAACCCTACCACGCTCCCATTAACCGTGGATTTCTGAACCTGCTTCCCCTCCACGGTGTTTTATCAACACGCTCACAGTTGCTGTTGATTTGGGAGAATTATTTAGCAGCAAAGGCTTTTCCTAGAGGCATTCTGACATCTTCCTCTTCTCCGGGAGGTTGGCATCTGACATGCAGATGTGTCAGCTACAACCTGCCGCCCGCAGACGGTGAACTGTCGAAGGAGGTTCAGAGGGAACAGTTTTGGAAATGTAGAGCCCTGGGGCCCAATGTACCCCACCTGTACACAGAATCACAGAATCACAGAATCGTAGGGGTTGGAAGGGACCTCGAGAGATCATCGGGTCCAACCCCCCTGCTAAAGCAGGGTCCCTAGCTCATATTACATAGATAGGCTTCCAGTCAAGACTTGAATATCTCCAGAGAAGGAGACTCTACCACCTCCCTGGGCAGCCTGTCCCAGGGCTCTGTCACCCTCACTGTGAAAAAGTTCTTCTGCATGTTGGTGCGGAACTTCCTATGCTCCAGTTTACAGCCATTGGCTCCTAGTCCTGTCCCCACAGACCACTGAAAAGGGGCTGGCACGCCATAGCGATGCTTGTCCTGAAATCAGCGGTGAGGTTTCCATCGAGTCAAGGCCTACAGATGGCACCAAGCCGGACTATGATTGATGATTTCACAAGAGCAAGCCAAAGGTGGGTGGGAAATGCATCTTGGAAACCAGCTTGGGTTGTGCTTCGATGCCTTCTGAAGTCTTCCTGGGATGTGGGAATATACCTGGCGTTTTGCAACTGTAAATATACGGGCTTCACAGCCACGTACAGCACTTCCAGCTGCACAGATGCTACTTATCTTTGCGTTCTCCTGGAACAAAACCTTGCTTTATTTTTTCTCACTTCCAAAATAAACTTCCTTTTCTGCACTCCCGCAGAGAATTGCCACCGGGAAGAAAAGCTGTGTGGAAGTTTTCTATCCAGCAGATTGCCTCTCTTGTTCCCTCTACCCTGAGACCTGAGAGCAGAGCAGGGCTACTGTTTACAGAAAACCAAAGAGCATTTAAAGATGCCTTGTTTCTAAATACATCCGTTTCTGATTGAGAGAAGCTGAGCTAGTCACACTGAAGGAGCTAATTAAAATGTAAGCAGCGTCGCTTTTAATTGCTAGTGCTAAAAATTGTCATTATTTATTTTAAAAGTCGAGGTGCATAAGAATATGCGTTTAATTGCAAAAAGAAGGAGGAGGTGAATTTTATAGGTACTTTGGAGATGCTGCAGCCTGAGCTCTGGCTGGTTATTCCCATGGGGAAATGCAGTGGGCTTTCTCACCCTGCAAACCCTTCGATGCACACACAGTTTGATAATTCTTATATTTTTTTTAACCCTCTTTTAATGCAACTATTGGTTTGTTTAGCCTTTCTTTTCCAAAAATCCTGCTTCCCATCTTCTGTGATTCACTTGGAAGAGTCTGGAAATCAGTCCAGTGCTTCCGGATCAGTCATTATTAGCTGGGGTTTTTTTCTGTTCACGCTGGTAAATAGCTCGACTGCTTGTAATTAGTTAAAGATGTGAAGTGCCGACTGAGTGCTAAGCAATGTTACATAAGTGTAATGTATGGCAGACACACTGTGCCACAAAAAGCATACTACTATTTTGTACTTAACTAGCACCTTTTACCCCAGGTTGGCAGAGCTCCTCACTATCGCTGCTGGAGGTTGTCAGCACCCCGGCAAACTAGGGTTTTTGTTTTAATACGTGTTTACAGCTGAGAAAACTGAGGCACAGAGCAGTTAAGTGCCTTCTCCCCACTCCCCCCAGGGTGAGTCAGCAGCTGAGCCACGCAGGGAAGCCAGGATGCATCCCAAATCCATCGCCGGCTTCGGTTAGGGCTGACGCTCCGCTCCGTAACCCCTGTCTGCATGGCTGCTGCCACGCTGCTGGCAAAACCATGAGGTGACAGCGTGGGAACAAGCTGGGAGCGGAGGGGGAGGACGTTATGGATGGGCTCTGCAGATGTTGCAGCTCACCAGTGCGTGGGGAAAGAACAGCACAGTCATTGGAGCTGGTTGTAGCTGTGCTGAGACACATGGCTTGCGTCCTCAGAAAGGATCCGATCCTGGTGAAGGATGGAGACCCCCACCTCTTCCCCCTCCATGGCCAGTCGCTGGTTAGATCAATTTCCTTTGAAGGTGGCAGGCTTCTGCTTCCAGCCAGCTTGCTACATTGAGGAAAGAGAGGAAGAGCAGCTTCATCTTGCTTTATCACATTATTTTCCAGCTCTAGCCAATCCAATGGATACAACGCGGGACCAAGCTGCCTGTTGAGAACTTTCTGCTTGTGAAACCTAAGCAGCCATGCAGTGAGCCAGGACTGGTCTGGATGTGGTTGAGCCGCTGCAAGCCACTGCCCCATGCCTATGGTCACCAGCCAGGAGCTTGGACTTATCACCTCGGTGGGATGCTGGTCCAGACCCACCCAGACTGGCCCTGAAGCACTGAGTGTAGGATGAGCATCTTGCTTCCTGGGCAGTCATGCTCTGTTGCCATTTTGCAGCATCACTGTGTGTCCCTCCCCTTTCTCCGTCTGATGAGCAGAGTCTTTGCAGCCTCTTCCTCCCCAAGGCTTTTTCTCCAGGCCTTAAATTGCTTTTGTAACTGTGCCCTCCTCGGATTTTTAACATCCTCTGGAAAATTTGATTTCACACTGTATTTGTATGTTTAACAAAAATAATTCCAAACACCAAAAACAAGCCGTGCCCTGACTGGCGTTACGTAGCTTTTGTGATAATTGGATTCTCAGAAAGCCAAGCACTTTCTGGGTTTTAATGAGATTCAAACTTTAATTACTGCGTCCCTTTCCCAGGCATGCAGTGGAAGCAGGGAGGAAAATGACCATAATCAGGTCTTCAGCATGTTGCAAGAGATGGCCTCGATGGATCGCGTTTCAGTTCCTTAATGAGGGGCCATTCTTGCCACGCACAGTTGGAAAGCCAGTTTCTCTTGCATCATGGCCTACATTTACATCCCTTAGGATTTTGGCCACAAACCACTTCTGCAATCCTCACAGAAGGTGACAAGGGGGAATGGATTAAAGCTAAAGGAAGGAAGGTTTAAATTGGATATTAGTTTTTTACAGAGAGAGTGGTGAGGGGTTGGAACAGGCTGCCCAGAGACGTGGTGGGTGCCCCGTCCGTGGAGGTGTTCAAGGCCAGGTTGGATGGGGCCCTGGGCAACCTTGTGTAGATCCAGTCCTGGAGGTTGTTGGCCCTGCCTGTGGCAGGGGGGGTGGAACTCTGTGATCCTTGGGGTCCCTTCCAACCCAGATCATTCTATGATTCTATGAAGGCAGCACTTCACTGATGGAAAGCCAGCAGAGATGGACCTGCAGGACAAGAGAGGGAGACATGGACATTTAGGTGGCTGGTACATACTTTCATTAAGACCTTGATAATGGGTGTTATAACACAGGGTGGTCCTCGGGCAGGGTCCAGGTTCCCTGCAAGACCAGCATCAGCTTCCTGCAAGCCCCTTGTGCAGCTCTTCTCCTCCTGCACGGGTGGTGGATCCCAGGCAAATCTTGCCTGTAAGGCTGGGATGACTCATTTGCTGGCTTTCTCACTTCCCCGCCTCCATCCTGGAGGATGCGGTGTTTTGCCGGAGTCTTATCTGCACTGAGGTTGGAGGAGGCAGATGAATGCAGTGGTTTCAGATCTGCAGAGCGGGCGGCTCGAAGGGAGGGATGGGGTCACTTACAGAAACGCTTCAACTTTATCAGAATCAAGATACCACACGGTCATCTGAGAGGACTTTTAAATTGCCATGTTCAGCCTGTGTGGCAGTGTTCAGCTCCAAGCCAGGAGAAATAAATTTTAAAAAATAAAATAAAAAAGGGGGGAGCTTTGTTAGACACTGCATCAAATTCTTCACAAACGAGTCGATACATTGCCTTACGGTGATCCTACATCCACACATTTCATAGACTGATAAGAAATCTCTCCATCAACACATTCTTGATAGCCCCATGGCTTAACTTTCCTTATCCCCATCATCTTTAAGATGGCCTGAGAGTTATATTGCACCCCGTCTCTTTCCCTTTGCCTCATGTGGGACCGAAGTCAGAACTGCCAGGTAAAAATTTCCATGACTGCTCTTCTTTCCACTTCCTGACCTCTTTTCCAAGTTCCCAGCTATCTCCCTGCTTTTCCATCACTTAAAAAAAAAAAGGTCACTGCTGTTGCTTCTTTTCCTCTTTCAGCAGCGTGAAGTACACGCTGTCCTTGCCTAATACATGCAAGCATTTTCTTGGAATTACCTTCTTTTTAATCGCTAGCCCGTTTCGCAGGCAGTCATGTACTGGAGATGCCTACACAGCGAGACGTGACTGCTGCTTGCTGGCAGCAGGGGAAGCCGAGGTCTAAGCGGGCAGGAGCAGTGGGTGGCTTGAATCACTCTTGACATCAGACACCCCGGCAGTTGCTGTGGGCTGGTTTGGCACCTCCAGTGTGCCCATAGCCATGATCTCCATCGGTTCCTGATGCTGCCCAGACACTGTCTCTGTTGGCTGGATGTTGGCAACTCAGGTGGCTTAGAAACCCCTCTTCACGGCCATGGGGTTGGCAGTGAAGGAGCTCCCAGGGGAGCTGGGGCAGGTGTTTGGGATGGAGAAGGTCACTGCAGACAGCGCTGTGGGGTGAAGCCTTGCATGGGGCCCAGAGCACCCCTGGGGATGTGCTTTTGTGGCACACCCCCTCCAGTTTGCCCAGGTCTGGTGGAAGTTTACACCCTCCATCCCTCTGGAGATAGACCTGTCTCTCTGGTACTTTTTGGGCTGGCATTTTTGCAAACCCTTTGCCCTCCTTTTAACTGTTCAGTAGCGTCAATCTCCTGGTTCAGTGTGTTGTTGCTGCTCTTTCCTCACCTTCCCCTTTGCTGTGCAAACCTGGCTTGACTCATGTTTTCTTCCTCACTTGCTTTGCCCTTTTCCATTTCCAGAACAAGTTATTTTTATTCTCAGAGTTGTGTATTCCCAGGGGAGCCATGCCTGCTGCTGCCATCCTGCCAGAGGAAGCAGTTCTGCCTCCCCTGGACTCTCTTTTAGGGTTCCACAGCAGGCACGGGTGGTAAGGTCTCCCCAGACATCCAGGGAAAGAATTGAGTTGGGAACCATGAGTAAATCCACAGCTCTGGGGTGCATGTAAGGGTATATTTGGTGAGGTTATTGCACACCCTCAAGCTCTTCCAGATTTGTATGGGGCTATATTCCCTTTCTTGGAAAAGATGACCAGATTTATGGCAAAGGGCAGAAATTAGGGTCTTGGGGAAGGTAAGAGGGTGAGCTGGAGGGCTCCCACAGGCTGAGAACCTAACCTTGCAGAAGGGCACAGGCAGCCTTAGGCCCCAGTGAGACAAATCCCAGGAACAAAGTGCCCGCATAAAGGCTCTTACACTGGGGCTTATGCAGTGTAAACTCCTCTCCCTGAAGTGACCAAGGACCTTGAATTTTTTGCACATAAGTCTGGACAAGCATGAATACCTCACTAGGTAATGCAGGATGACCTGTGCAGGAAGCAAAGTATCCCTGCTGGAGACTCCAGTCTCCAGACTGGAGAAGGGCAAGCTGCCTTCTGGGGTGTCCATCCTGTTATGCCCAGAACCAAGAGCAACTGGGACTGGCGTGGCTTACGGCATGTGGCACCATTTCAGGACATGATTTGAGTGTCATCTTGTGTCCCAGTCTAAACCAGTAAGGGAAAGCCCATGTTGGATGGGGTTAGGAAAAAGCTTGTTTTATTTCTGCACGTGTTATGCTGATACTCTCTGCACCAGGCTTTTACAGGTGCCCACATTGAAGGAGGAGGTGACTTGGGTTCATTCTCTTGTCTCTCTTCTCCTCTGGCCTTGGGTAGGGTATCCTTCCTCTCTGGCACATCTGGACCAGGACCCCTCATTCTCAGCTATGGGAGATCTCTGAGCCCCACAGACAGTCCATGGATATGGGAGCAGGTCAGGAACACAGCACAGATGGCACTCACATAGACCACAAACCTCTGAGCTCTGGCTGCCAAACCCACAAAGATCATTGCCTGTAAGCTCTAGTCCACCCCAAGCCTTCAGCAGTCACAGGACAGTCATCTCCTTCCTCTTCCCAGGAAGCAGATTGCAAAACGATGTAACCACAGCGACCAGTAGTGCCTGAATGGGCTCAGGCACCAGTCCATGCCCATCTGTGGCTCCTGGGAAATTGGTTCCTATGGGGCGGGAGAAGCTGAGCGTGGTGAGAAACGAAGCCTCCTGATGGGTATGTAGCTCTCACTGTTTTGCCAGAAAAAGGAAAGACTACCCTGCAATGGACTGAAAACTCTGGAATCTATAGGAAAAATATGACTTCATCCTATGTGTCACTCCCAAAGCCCCCCCAAACAGTTTTTTGGGGGGGACAGGCATTAGACTCAGGCTCTGGACAGGACAGAGGAGGCCATTTGGGTGGATTTGCTGCTGGGACAACCTCAGGAGAGGAAAAAAAAGTAACTTGAGACCCATCAAGTGACCTGCATTGAGAGAAGATACTCATTGTTCCATGTAGTATTGGTTTTTTCTTTGGTGGAGGGAAAATTTGTTCCTCTTCATGGGACCAGTGGATCCTTCTTAATTTCCACTGGAGCCTGAGTGCCAAAGAGGGTCTTAAGTCGAACATCTAGTCATGGCATGGAGGGTGATCGTGGTGAATAGTTATATCCTTCCCCAAGCCCTGTGCTTCCCAGAACTGCTGGCAGTATTTCCACCTACTTAGTACAAAACCAGGAATAGACACAACAGGAAGTGGTTCTCTAGAATAAAGCAGCCTTTTCTGAGACGTCAGAGACCAGGCACAACCCCTCCCCTGGGGAGCACCAGGATGGGGAGGTGGGTTTGGCTCCTGGCTGTCTTACAGCAGGCAATGCACCATGACAGCATGTCTGCCAAATTTCATCTTGTCAGGCCTGGCAAGTGAAAGGATGGTCTCCTTTTCCAGAGGTCAGGCATCGCTCCTCCTTACAGACCGCTCCAGAAAGGTTGGGGAATGCCAGCCATGGAGAGATCAGTTCCATGTTGTGTTCCTCCTTTCCTGGCTCCTGGCTGCACAGATCCCAAGCGAGACATCCCTACAGGGTGCAGAGCAGTTGGCAGAAGCTGCTGAGATGGTCTGCGTCTGGCTAACCACCTCTGGGGAAAAGCAAAGGGCGTTGGCATCATCTCCATGTGTCCTGTGGCAGAACACTCAACAGGAAGCAGGGAAAGCCCAGCAACTTCACTGGAAAAGTCCTCTTTTCCACAGATCAAAGCACGAGACTGTCTCCAGGATGAGAAAATAAATAGACAGTGTGATAAATGTCAGCTTGTTCAGAAAAGAGGCAGAGGGAGAATGAGCTTCCCTGACGTCGCCGGAAAGCTAAAGAGCCAGGCTTGCAGTGGTGGGATGGCAGATCACAGTGGCATTACCAGGAGGGCACTGGGACAGCACTGATCATTTAATAATTTTCAGATACAACAAGAAGAGGTTAAAAACATTTGTTTGTGAATCTGGAGCATAATTAGTAGTGAGTCACAGACAGCGTTGTTCCAGCTACTGTAAAAACAAGCCAGCGCTGAAGGGTCTGCTGGTCATTTGAAAGCATGGAGAGCTTCAGCCCAAGATTCCTTCCTTAATTGCACCACTCTTGGGCACTTGGTCTAAATTAAGCAGACAGGAGCACAAGAGAGCTAATGCACTGCTCTGAAAGGCAAACTATTAACCAAAGTGTCTCTCAGATGTTTAACTTCAAGGAGGCACGATTGAAATCTCATCAATTATGATCAGTGGACATGAGAAGGGCTTGAAGTTCATCCATAACGTAATTTGCAGAATAATAAAAATTAAAGATGTGAAATCTCTTTTAGGTTGAGTCTACTCCAGTCCCCAGGGTGAGTTAGATGGGCCTCTGCATCGTGCTTCCCACTGTGCTGCATGCATGCAATAAGTGCAGTGCAAGAAGTTTCCCCCATGCACTTCTGCTACTGGGAGGATGTTGCTAATCAGCATTTATCTAATAAATGTAACCCCTTTCTGTGCAGTCCCAGGCCTTTGTCTTCATTGGCAACTTTCTCTTTCCAAAGTCCACCCGTTTATTCTCACAGCTCTCCTGGATTGCAAACAGCTCTCCATTGCCCAGGTGCTCTCTTCCTTTAAACACTTCTCCCAAGTCCCCTGCCCTCAGCAGAGTAGTCAGTGGGAGCAACGAACTCAGGGGAGACAGTGACATTCCTGATTGAAAAACAAGATTGAGTCCTTCACTTCCCACTGTGCTGCTGATAGCAATACTACTTAGCACTCCTACCCTATGACGAATTACCCAAATATTAGCTAATTATCCTGCCTGACTCCTTAGAAAGTAGGCAATTAAGTATTTAGCTCCATTCTCCAGATGTGGAAATCAGGCACAAAAGGAGATTTATCAGGGAAAGGCCAATCCTACTGTGTAGGGTGGAGAGTATCCCTGCTTGGAAGAGCAATGTTGGGCATTGACTTAGCTGTCTGCACTAAAGCTGAGCTTCTTTTAGAGCTGGCATAAAAGAAAGAGGGCCTTGAGAGAGTGACCATCCTTGCCAAAGACCACTGAGGTGGGCTGAAGCATCCTCTAGGAAGAACATCCAAGGAGTCCACCTTCTCCAAGAGGAAAGGGAGCACCTGGGAAGGTGCAGGTGCCCCAAGAAGAAGGCGCAAGTCCTCTCCAAACCACAGTCAGCAATGTTGGCAGGATCAGTGCTCAAGAGCTCCTGGATCCTAGGAAACACTTTGCTGGTGTAGTTTAAGCCAACCTTGATGTGCATCTTGAAGCACTACCACAGAAAGCAAGCTGCAAGTCCCGTCCTTCCTACTATCAATTTGGTGACCAAGTGCTCCATCACAACCATGAATTTGGGCTATCTTTGGAGGGAGCACGTGCTGAAACAAAATATTTTTAAAGCAGAAAGCGTTTAGGAGAAAGGTCTTTAAAATAACAGGGGTCCAAACCTAATAACAAGAGCTCTAGCCATTGTGACTAAGTACTCCATAAAATGTGTAATTACAGCACTATAGCAACTATTGAATTCCAAGGCACATTTTGCATCTGAAACACAGGACAGAGCATCTTCATTGGGTGATTCAGAGAAATAATCACAACACCCATGGGCTCCATGTAGAAGAAGGAGAAGTGCTGAACTGTGGTGTGTGATGAGGGGTGGCAGCAGGGACAGGGAGGGGATTGTCCCTCTCTACTTCGCCCTCGTGAGGCCCCAGCTGGAGTCCTGTGTCCAGATCTGGGACCCCAATACAAGAAAGATGTGGGACTGTTGGAGAGGGTTCAGAGGAGCCACGAAGATGATTAGAGGGCTGGAGCACCTGCCCTACAAAGAGAGGCTGAGGGAGCTGGGCTTGTTCAGCCTAGAGAAGAGAAGGCTGCGAGGGAAACTCATTGCAGCCTGCCAGTCCCTGAAGGGAGCAGAGAAACAGGAGGGGAATCAGCTTTTTAAAAGGGCAGAGACTGGCAGGACAAGGGGGATGGATTGAAGCTGAAGGAAGGAAGGTTTAGATTAGATATTAGGGGGAAGTTCTTTGCAGAGAGAGTGGTGAGGGGCTGGAACAAGCTGCCCAAAGAGGGGGTGGATGCCCCATCCCTGGAGGTGTTCAAGGCCAGGTTGGATGGGTCCCTGGGCAACCTTGTGTAGCTCCAGGCCTGAGGTTGGTTTCCCTGCCTGTGTGAGGGGTGTTGGAACTCTGTGATCCTTTGGGTCCCTTCTAACCCATGCCATTCTATGATTCTATGAGCAGCGTGCTCCTGGTGTGCAAGCACCATCCCCCTGGGAGTAGCCCTGCCCAGGTTGAGCCCACCTAAGAGGAAGGGATGAGCAAATATTTTGAGTCTGTGGAGCAGCTGTGAGCATCTCACCTGCTTTCTTATGAGTGGTCACCGAATTGTGGAGCAGAGGCGAGCATGGGGGTGCATCACACCGGTGGGCACGAAGAGAGTGGCATGGGGGTGACATCAAAAAAGCACACTTTGCTGAAGCATGGAGGGTGTGAGTACGATTTGTACCCCCATTCCCATCTCACCAGCTATTTCTGCCCCCGGGTGCCCTCCTTCAGGTCAGATGGGGCTGAGGTCTTGTTTCCTCAGTGTGGCTCGGAGCCACTTGTATCCCTTAAAAAGCATCTTCTGACTCAGACACACTCTCCTCCATTGTCTGGGGCATGTTGTTTTGCAGCTGGAGACTGGTGAATGAAGCTGAGTTACTGACCTTGACTTGAAAAAAAAATAAATTGCACGCTTGTGCTTGGTAAAACAAGCCTTTTCAAGCTGCCTTTTATACAAAGAATTATGCCAATGTGTGTACGGAGGCACTGGTATTTCAGGCCTCTTTCAATCCTTTGGATTGCCAGTGAGCTCTTTCACTGATTTAAGCCTTTCACCAAAGGACGGATACAGCAAGAGGTAGTGAAGAGGGCTCAAGCAGGTATTTAACTGCATGGCCTAGGAGCAGATGCTTGGATCAGGGCCTAGATCAGAAGAGGTATTTTGTTACGTTGAAAGACGTATTGTTTTACTATGTTGTGAGGGGGCACAGATGATCCTTCTCCCTAAAAGGAGGAAAAAATGAAGTAACCTGTCTTTGAGGCTTGCTCTCACCCATGCTCAGTGTGGTTACGCATTGCAGAAAACAGGTCTCAATCAGCTTTGCCACTTTGTTTTCCATTGTGTCATTAAAATAAGAGACAACCATGAATGAGGCTAGGTTGGGGAGGGATTTTGAATCACTCTCGGTCTCACTTCAGCTTTGCCCAAAGGCTAGAGCTATTTTCCTTTGAAGATGCTATGGGAAGCAGCATGTTCAGCTTGGGAGGATGCTCTTCAGCCTGAGTTCAGTCCAGGCAGGTGGGTTTATTCCCTTTGTATGATGTACTGAGTTAAAATGAAGGCCTGGCTTTACAGAGGAGCTCGGTTAGGTGAGCAAGCATCGCCAAAATCTGGTACAACAATACCATGGTCAGGCCAAGCGCTCCGCTTCCGCTCGGAAAACAATAGGAGTTTACACAACTGCAGCCCACTAGAGGTTTTTGCCTTACTTCACAGCTGAGCAACGAGACCCCAAATGTTACAGCTCTGCCTAATGTCCTTGGCTCTGTCCTGCTTTGGAAGGAAACACGCTGTGGCCTGCGCTGCCAATGCTATTTCCTCTCGCTAGTCTTTAAAGGTCTCTTTTTCCAACAGCTGATGTGCTCTGCAGCTCCAGGGAGTACGTGAGATCCGGCTGGCCCACGATCGAGCTGGTATGGCTGCGTGCCATGTTGTTGTTTGTATTGCTTTCATTTTTTTGGCGTTGCTTGGCTCGTCCATGCAACTTGTTTTCATCCTGAACTATGTGCTCATTACATATCCAAACACCCACGCAGGTTTTGCATGAGGAAACTCGAAACACACACACGCAGTAGAGGAGCGGGTTTGGGATGGGAGAGGGGGTTGGGGGCGGGGTGGGGAATGAGATATTTGTCTTGAGGCAGACACAAACAATTGTCAAATCCCTGAGCTGCCCGTGGTTGGATTTCCAGCTTACTGACGACAAGCATCCGAACACTGTGCGCGCATCCTCCTGGCAAAGAGATGCTGGGGACATCTTTTGTGGTCACCCTGGCCTCTCCCAGCAACTCCAGCTCCTATCCCAGGCACCCGTCCAGGGACCTCCTGTCTCCCCAGCAGGCTGTTCCCTGAACACCAAAGGGACCCATTTTTTCCTGCTAGGAAAACTCTCGCTTCCCCTCTGTGGCCTCATCCTCACAAAGCAGCCAGCCACAGGCAGCATGGATCTACCCAGCTCAGGTCTGGGAGGCACCAAATCGTGCTGGGGGGTTTCAACAAGGTCCCAAGTGAGGGAATCAGAAATAGGACTGCTCTGCACGATGTTTGGATTTTAAGTGCCCTCTTTAGGGTTGTCCCCCAAAGCAGGGGGTTTGAACCACTGCTGGAGGCAGCATGGGGCAACATCGGTGCCCTTGGGCCCCCCAGGTTGCATGGATCCAGCATTGCATTAGCACAGCATGGCCCTGGACCAGCAAAGTGGGGCTCAGACACTCATGCTTTCCAAGTCTCTCCCATTTTTATGGCTGCTGCAGTTAAGCTCTGGCAGCCGACCTGATTGGGATGCAGGGAGATCAGCTGGGGGCTCACTTGCTGTCCAAATCTGCAGCCCAGGCTGCCCCGCTGCACGCCACACTCCTCCTCACCACGCTCAGTCCACTCAGAGCATAGAAAAACCCTCTCCCAGTGACTGCATAGCACTGGGCAGGCTGAGCTGGGGAAACCGGGGGAGTTGGTTTGCAGCTCAGGGATTGTTTCGCTTCCTCACAGCCTTCCCTGCTGCCTAGGCTGCAGATGAATAAAAATTTTCCAGGGCTGTCAGTACTGCGTATTTCACCAGCATTTGTTTCACTTTAAGTCCAAAATGCACTAAAAATAAGCTGGCTTGGCATCCAGGTCTTGAATCAAGTGGTAACAGGATACAGGGCAGAGAAAGTCCTGGGGTGGTCTGCACTGTGCAGCAGCGAGCAGGGGGCTCCTGGCTCTTCCTCCTGGGTGCTGTGGGGCTGTTGCCCACTGCTCGTTTGCAATCCCCTGAATCTCATATTGAAAGGTCACAGGTTTTAGGTGGCATTTCTCCTCTTGGGCTGTTTGTTAGCAAGACTCCAAATGCTGCGGTAACATCATCATCCTCTGGGGCTGGGAGTATATTATTAGTAAGATCCTTAGTAAACTACTTCTTTTAATACTCCTGTGGTAATTTTGGGAGGGGGATGCCTGCAGGCATAAGTTTGGATAAGTGAAGTCTGAAGTGCCATGGGGAGGCCAACAAACTTCAAAAAGCTTTGTTAGCAGAGGGAGGTGTGGATGTTTGCGCTTTGTGTGTAGACTTTGTTGTGCTGTTGCAGAGCTGCGTGGCTTTGATACCAGTGAAAATGCTGCAAACCCTCCTCCTGGGAAGGGTCTTGAGATGAAGCACTTGCTGCTCCCCTCCTTGCTTTTGAAATACCCAGTTGATGTTCAGCCTTCAAGGCTGCTGAACGAATTTTTCATCCGCAGGCAGATTTTTCTGCTGCATTCTCACTCATTTTCCTAAAATAAAAGGGGGGGGAAATAAAACAAAAAAAAATCTTTGTGCTAATTTAATCTAGCCAGGCATCTTGCTGTCCTGCCTGATAATATCTCTCCAATCTGTCATTTCCAACAGACAGCTGTTTATTTGTTTGGCTTTTCCCCCACACCCCCCCGCCTCGGTCTTGAAATATCTCCTCTGCTTTCTCAAGCAGCTCAGAGATGCTCCAGGGATATTCAAGCCTCCCCCTAGCTTTGGTAGGGGCTTTGGGTGAAAACATCTCCCAGGAAAAACCTGACAACAATCTCAGACAGATAAAGCATCAGAGAAGACCCAACTTACATGCTGATCCCATAGGTGTTTGGGGTTTCAGAGCCAGCCTCATGGTATGCAGCCAGGCAGTGGGTGAAAGCACTTGAAAAACAACCCAGTGCAGGAATGGAGATCCCAGTGGAAGCTTTTCCTTCCAAACTGAGCATGACACTGCAGACCCAGAGAGGTACCAGTGCTGCTGGGAAATTATCCAGCAGCATCAACTGCAAAGGGGGAAATTATTAAATATAAGGTTTTTCCTAAAATCCACAGCAAAAGAAAAGGAAAAAAACCCTGTTATTAAATACAACAGGGCATGAGATGTGTGACATCACTTGGATTCATTCCCACAGCCCAGACCTCCAGGTTGCTTCTCCATGAAGCATGTAAACAAGCTGTTGTATGGGCTGAAAAAGAGACCCAAGGAAGAAGCCCCTGATTAATTCTGGCACCCAGTGCTCAATCTCAAATTGCTTTCAAACAGGACTGCTGGTCAAACACTAATCATCCACATTTGCATTTTACTTGTTATTTACTTTTATTTATTTATTTATTGTTATTTACAGTGACTTTAATAGCTTTAACTCCTTGGAAAAAACCCGAACAAACAAATGAAAAAAAAAAACCCCACCAAAACCAACCCAAAACCACCACCCAGCATTTAAAAATTGGTGTAAGTGAGAAAATAAACTTCGTGGGAAGAATAACGATCAAATATTTAGCTGATAAAACAGAGCAAGGGAGGATAACTCTGCTACCCACAGAAGGACTGATGCAGGAACTGTTGCAGGATCAAAGCCCACTGTGTTTTTCTAGATCCCTTAAAAAAGCATCCCCCCACAGCCAGGGCTGCTGTGGGGCTGAGAAAGGAGCCATTCAATGCCCCACTCCAGTCCCACCGTGCTTCCCCTGAGCCCCACAGCCCACCTCAGCCCCATGGGGCATGCTCTGAGCCCCACAGCCCACCTCAGCCCCGCAGAGCATCTCCTGAGCCCCACAGCCCACCTCAGCCCCACAGGGCGTCCTCTGAACCCCACCGTGCCTCCCCTGAGCCCCACAGCCCTCCTGAGCCCCACAGGGCATACCATGAGCCCCACAGCCCACTTCAGCCTCGCAGAGCATCTCCTAAGCCCCGCAAGGGAACTCCTGAGCCCCGCAGCCCACCCAGCCCCACAGGGCATCCCGGGGCCCACGACTGTTGCGCAGAGTACCCGTCTGAGCCCGGTGTACCCCTCTGAGCCCAGCATCCCACCTCAGCCCGACAGCGCCCCAAGCCCTACGGAGTGCCGACCCCTCCACCGGAGACCCGCGATGACCCCCTCCCGCCCAGGCACCACCTCAGGCCGCCGCCGCCCCC
>VZTU01026897.1:58192-218400 GCA_013400835.1 Zapornia atra
GAGCCTGTACAGCAGGGTGTGTGTGGGGGAACCTGTGTGTGGGGGAGAGCCTGGGCAGCGGTTTTGGGGGGGCTGTGTGTGTTTGAAGGGCTGGTCAGTGGTATTTTGCAGGGTATGTGAGGGACAAGGTGTTCGGCAGGGTTAGGAGGGTGTTTTGGAGGGGGTTGAGTACGAGCACTAGAATAGGTACCTGTGTGTTTGGAGAGTGGTTGATGAACAGATTTGGAGGGGAAGGACCTTTTCTTGCATGGAGGGTCTGGCTTAGATATTTGGGGGGTGAATGGAAGTGGGTGTGTGAGCACCAGGCTTGAAGGGTCGCCACCAGATATAAGCAGGGGGGGATGCGCTAAGGAGGAGAAGCTGGCCCCAGATTGGAGGGGGGAAATGGGCACTGTGGATGGGAGTGGCTGGTCACCGGGTTAAGTGAGGAGAAGGGTAAATAAACCTTTCCCTTCCCCCAACCCCATCCCTGTAGGTCTGGGTATGTCAGGTGCCTGTGGGCAGTGTGTTTTTTGGCAGCTGGGCTTCCTTCCCTGCCCCTGACCTCTGAAACTGGAGGCTTGCTGGGCCAGTCACCTGTTGTGAGCAGTGTTGGGGATGGGGTCATCTGCTGCTCTCACCTTCTGCTTTTAGGAATTGGGGGTTTGGCAAACGGAGACCGGAGCTGTGTTTTACAACCATCGGTTTGTGCTGCTGTACTAATGTGACCCCGTCCTGAATGGGAGATTTGGCTGTGTGGTAGCTATCGTCTGTTACACTCCTCTAGTTACTGAAAGTAAAATTTGGAGGTGACTGTAATGTGGTCTAGGTGTGCTATTTTTGATATGCCTTTTTGATAAGGTAGCTTCAGAGTTGGAGGTCGGGAGGACTGTTAGGACTGCAGAGCTTGGGTACCTCGGTCATTCCCGGCTGTAGAGTCATGTCTAATCATTGATTGTGCTGAATTTAACAACCTTGGATTGAGATACCTTTCAAGTCACTCGCTGTCAACAAGTGACAGGGTTGCCTTATTTGTTAATTATTAATGTCATGAATTATCTCCACTTCCCAAAATGAGATGAAGCTTGGAAAAAAAAAAAGTTTTTCTGGATGAAGTCCTAGTAATTATATTTCTTTACATTTGCTTTGTTAGATATTAAAAAGCACGGTATTCTTTTCTAATTGATAACCTTTGGTGATAATGAAGTAATCCCTTTACTTTTCTTGTTTAAAAAGTCTTGACTTTCAGGTGTTTCCTTCAGGTCAGTGATTCTGCTTATCATTATTTCTACCTGTATTTCTGGCTTTCAATATTACATTAAGGTGTTGATCCCTGAGTGGAAGGGTGACAGTCCATTATTGATCTCACTGATGCAATATAAAGAGATAATACTGTATTTCTCCTTGATATTCCTTTCCAAGGCTCCTGTTAGTCCTTTCTGCTACAGACTCGTGTCAGGAATTAATGTTCACGTGGTATCTGCAGTGCTGCCCAAAGTCCTTAATGTCATTGCCTTCTGTGATACAATTCCCTGTCCTGTAGTAGGGCTGATGTTTTACAAATGCATGACCTTGTATTTGGCTGGGTTTTAAGATATTGTTTAAATGTGCTTATCATCAGTAAAAGCAATTTTAATGGCTCTTCAGGAGTTTTCAATAATCATAGTGACACAGCTATTATCTGGCATGCTGACCTTGATCAGAGGGATGCTGGTCAGGCTGGTCCTAATATTTGTGTACTGTCTTCTATGATTTTTTTTTTCTTAAGTGATTGTATGGTTTTAAATGGAAAGCAAAGCTGTGAAGTATAAATGTTTCAGCACCATTGTCCAGGGAAGAAATTAAGTGCCTAGTCACACTGCATCTGCTTATGTGGTGCTGAGCTGATAGTGAAACTCTTCAAAACACTGAAATTGCCTGATTGGCTGCTCTTAATAGCAATAATAGGTAGTGTTTTTCAGAGACCTTTCTGGTCATGTACTAGTTTTTGGATCAGTAGTCTATTGACAAACACCATTTTTCTTTCAATGACAAAGAAGCTGCTTCTGGTAAATGCCAGCATCTTCCCTGTTGTGCTTGGTTGTAGTGCTGGGGGTTTAGTTAGTTCTGGATCCAATTTCTGGCTGGTTTACTAGTGCTGCACGTTTTCAAAGATCTTTCTAATGGAGATTGTCCTCTTTGAGTCTGCTGAGGAATAGTTCCACTGTTTTTCAAACTGCTGGAGTTGTCCTCTATTGCTTTGTAGCTACCAGCAGGAAGACTGACTTGGATATTTCTTTTAAAAACACTGTGGGTAGAAGTGAAAGAGCTAGTCTAGTAATAGTGGCTAGTTCAGCCTGTGTTGTAGGGGAGGTTATGCCTTTGGGAAGAAAATTGATCCAAGAGGAAATTAGTTCTTGAAACATCTGGTGTTTCTAGAATGACTCTGCCTGTGCAGAGGCAACAGAGCATTGAGAGGCTTCAGCTTGTTCAACTTGGAAAAAGTTCAGCCCAGCACGTCGCCCAAGACTCCTCCATCCGATCCCCTCCTCGCCTCTCCACAGTTCCTTCCTGCAGGAATGGAGCCACGTGGGAGGCTGCTCCCTGATATCTCACAGGGGACCAACCTAGGGATTTCCCCACCACCACCAGTTGCTTCACAAACGAACACTTGTGTCTTTTGACATACACTGAGAGAGATCTGGACTTTATTCCTCTCTCTCCTCTCTGGCCTTCTGCAGAAAGTGATGAGCTCGGTCGCTTCTTTTTTTGGACAAGGAGGGAATGAACAATTTATAGAAGGTAATGTAACCTCTGTTCAAACTTGTTTCTTCTGGTCAGGAAGAGAACCAAAAGCTATTGCTCTGTTCTGAGAGAAGCACTTCATATCCTGATGTTTCTAGTAGCCTGGTTTTGTACCTGCTCTAGTTTGAACTGCCTGCTAAGGTGAATAAGAGTTGAAATATTGTGCTCTGCGTGATGGCAGTCATGTACCCTTTTCTCTTGCCAAATGCTAAATTGCTGTATCCTAGGACCATGGCTTTCTAGTGCTTGCATCAGACTCATGACTGATGATATCTTGTGGTTGGCTAATGTGCTGAGATCCATTTGTCACTGTTTTAGATGGCTGCAGTCCCACACAGGAGACTAACAAGAGCTTTTTACTGTGCTGTGCTAGTCGTGTACCTTGGTGAGGAAGTTTCATCCCAGTTCTGTTGCTCCGATCTTCAGACTCAGTCAGATTTTCCTCCTGTATGGTATCTCTGTAGAGGAAGATCAGTATGTTTCCTGGATTTAACTTGAGGGGGTTTATTGGTATGTTCAATTATTAAGAATATTAAATAATATCAGTTGCATGGCTGATAATTAGATTCCATTAGCAACCTCTACCTAATTGGAAGTAACTTTTTTATTGCAACATGTTTTTATCTGTTTTGCTGCGGACTTGAATTACTCTGGCAAGTCCAGTCTTTCCCAGTTTGATGTGTTATGTGCTGAAGGCTGGATGGCTCTGGGTGTCTCTTAGAAAGTGTACTGGAACAGCGAAAGATCCAGCTGATTTGTTACAATGTACTTAATTCTGTATGTTTTTGCTGGCTTTCTGTGTTTTCATCAAACCAGAGGAAGTAAACTAAGCGCAAGATACTTTGATAGTACAGCCTGAGTGATGCGTAGGCTTCCAAAGTGAGAATGCAGATTTTTTTTCTTCTTAGTTAAGAGGATGTGAGAGTAAGTTCCTGCCCAGTCTGATTAAACATCTACTGCTGTATTGTGTTTATTCTGAGAGATGTACTCTCCTGTGTTTTCATACCTAAGGCATTGCAAAGCATTAGCAAGGAGATAGAGAGAACATGTGTAACAAACTTTTTCAAGTAAAATTCATAAGGATTTCTAAAAAAAAAAACCCAATCCATCAGCCAGAAAATTTTACAGCTCTGCTGTTCTCTGAGATTTCTGTAACAGGAAAAAACATGTATTTGTGGCTAGTGAAATGTGATTCTCAGTCTTTCCTCCTACCACGTGAAACTGATGATTCAGATGTGTACCTTATAGGTTCATAAGTTTTGTTCTGCATGCATGCAGGTCTTGAAGAACCTCATGTTCAGGTTGAGATCAGTCATGACTAATGAGAAAAGGTTCGTTTTTTTCTGTTCTGTTTTCTGATGCTGAGCTCTGTTTTCTGTTGAGGTCTCAGTAGTTTAAAGCTAGCTAAACCAGACCAAAATGGTGGACTACTGAAGTGTGCTTTAGAGCTTTTTTGGCAGCCTGAACCATGCTCATCATCTTAATGATACTGCTTATGTCTCATGGCTTCTTAAATAACTTCAGTTACAGAGCAGTGATCACTTCCATTCAAGCTGTAGAATGGTGACTTTGAGGTGTATTTTGTGCACATATAAGCACAAATGTAGTTTTTTCAACTTAAATTGTCAGCGTTTATAGCTTTACTTGAGTGTTTCAGTGTAGCCAATTCACTTTCCTTATTGCTTTGCCTTTGGATATGGGAAGATTAAGAGTCATACCTGCTGGCTGTAACTATGTGCTCGTGGTGTCTTTGCAATATTGATCAACACTTTTAACATTTGCTAAAATGACTTGGGAACACCAACACTGACTAATGAACTGAACTGGCCAACTCATTCCCTCTGGTGAACCCTGTGTGTAGAGATGTTCTCAGTTCTGCTTCTTGTCTTATTCAGTGTCCAATGGAAAATATTATATTTTCTTTTTACCCTGATTGGTTGTTTGGATTTTCTGGATGCTTTTAGACAGGCCCATTTTTTTTTCCTCCCCTTACTTAATCAATTAGGAGTTTTCTCTCAAAGCTGAAGTTCAGTACGTGAAAAATATTTCTGTAGAAGATAAAGTTATGTGTGGATTGAATATGTATTAGGTGCTTCTCTAGTGTTTGATAAGGTGAGGTAGTGAGAAAGAAGAAGGTCAGAAAGGTGAAGAAAAAAATCATAAAATTATGAAGTCATTCATTCCTTACATTGACATCAGAAGTCTGATAGCTCTTCCTTCCCAGGTAAAAACACAAATATTGTAGTATGAGAAGAAATTTCTTTAAGCTCCAGTTAAGATACAGCTGCTGTTTTAGACAGAGTTTTATTCAGTGGTGGAAGGATGGAGGTGAAATGCTAATTGCTCCAGTTCCCTGGTGTGACTAACCTAGCATAACCTGTATTACTCTGATGTTCAACCTTTTCTGGGATGGCATTTGGGGGAATACTAAGAATGTAAAATTTTCATAGGAGGTGTTAACATCATCAGATTATGGCTCATTTGTTCTATATGTGGCTTTATATCCTGAAAGCTTAATAAAGGTTTTCTACATCCTGATTACTAATTAGTAGCTTAAAGACTTAAAACATTCCTTCCAACAGAGCACGTTTTCCTTGGGATAACTGTTGTTATTGCTGAGGCAGCATGTGCAGTCTGTTTAATTCTTCTTTTTTTTCTTCTAACATGGCAAAGAACATAGTTTATTCTGCACATTCATCATCTTTTTAGCAGATTGCTGTTAAAATGCACAGTTAGGTTTATCACCATCATTGATTTTATGATGCGATCAAGATTTTTACGTTGAGGTTAAATGGTGTGGGCAGCATTGATTCAGTCCGTTATCTAGAGGTCAGCATGTTCCAAACTTCCAAAGCAAGCCAGTGCTTGACTTAAATTAAGTGTATGTTAGTATAAACTTCTAAAACCAAATGTAGTTTTGCTTTTTTGACTATGTCCTGTTGAATGTTGTAGGAACAAGCTGCTGTACTTTGCATTGGTGAGTACAGTGTTCAGTTCTGGGCTCCTCACCGTAAGAAGGACATTGAGGTCCTGGAGCAAGTCTAGAGAAGGGCAACCAGGCTGGGGAAGGGGCTAGAGGGCAAACCTTAGGAGGAGCAGCTCAAGGATCTGGGGTTGTTTAGCTTGGAGAAGAGGAGGCTGAGGGGAGAGCTTATCACTGCCTACAATGACCTGAAAGGAGGTTGTAGAGAGGTGGGCGATGGTCTCTTCAGCCAGGTGACAGGAGATGGCAGAAGGGGAAATGGCCTCAAGCTGTGCCAGGGCAGGGTCAGATCAGATGTTAGGGAAAAGTTCTTCACTGAAAGACTTGTTGGGATGTGGAACAGGCTGCCCAGGGAGGGGATCGAGTCACCTTCCCTGGATGTGTTTAACAGACAGGTAGATGAGATGCTCAGGGATATGGTTTAGCACAGGACAGGAATGGTTGGACTCAATCTTAAAGGTCTTTTCCAACTTTGTGATTCTGTGAGCAGCGGACTGTAAATTCAGCTGGGTCTGAAATCAATAATATACTAGTTACTGGAAGGGGAGGAGGGAAGATGTAAAGTGGTTTGTTACTTTGGGTAGTTGCTATTTTAATCATTACTTGAAACTCAGTATACATAATCTTTGAGAGTTTATTTCCTGGATCGATTTAAATCAAGGAACACAATCATACATTTATGTTGAGGGTAGCAGCCTGCATGTCTGAATTTAACCTGCAAAAGCAAACTGGTTAATAGTACTTGCTGCTCCTCTGGCGTGTTCTGCAGTTCCTGGAAAATGACATGATCTCCATAATGGAGATAAATTGCACACTGGTCATTCTGAGTTTGGCGGTGTTTTCCTCAGTCCTCTCTGCCTTTTCTCCCTTGACTGACTGCTGGGTTCATAATGTCAGTGTCAAGCTCTGTGAAGGTTCCTGAAGAAACCACTGAAGCTCTATTTAGGACATTACCTGTGTTTTTCCATAGGTACATACTTCTAGCAGTGTTTGGCTCTTAAATACTAATTTTCTAGCCTTTTCTACATTTGGAAGTTTTATGACTAAAGAAATGAGGGTTTAAAAGGAAGAAAAAGCTTTGTATTAGGTTAACTGACCTGTAAGGAATTGATGAATGAGTTTCCACCTGCCTTTTTTCATGATGGCTACTGTTAACTTGCACATTTTGTATCCCAAAAAACCTGCTTTCTGGGACAGGGTTTGGAAACTGTCAAATGTGGAAGTAATGTTGACTTGGGAAATGGGGTACCCACTAGCAGGAATTATTTATATTGTCCCCAAATAATTATTCCCTAATGTAGCTCTTGGGGCAAATGTTTCTGTTTTGTAGCACCGTTCCCCAAAGAACCAGTGCTTAAGGACAGGCTGATGTTTCTTTATTTTCCCATCTCAGCATTTTATCTTCTGGCTTCCCTGAGTAGAGATGTGTTTCATTGTTAGTGAGAAAACCTTAATTTTGGAAGGAAAACTAATACAGTGAAGGTGGTCCCACCTGGAACCAGGAGACATTTTCACCAACATTTTGGTGAAAAAGCTTCATATGTGCTGTTAGTTTGGGCATGGGGGGGGGGCGGGGCTTCAGTCTGGTTGAACGTAATCTGCTTTAAATTCTACAGACATATTTTTTTGGGTGAACTTTTTATTAAGTGTGAAGTTATAGTGCTGATGAATATTAAAGACGTGTTTATGGCTTGCATTAGGAATTTATATCTTTGCATGTAACCACTTAATCAATTTTTTGTGGACGACTCCTTTGAGTGGAAATATTAGTAGTATTGTGGCACGTTAGAGCATTGTTGCAATACTGTGAAATCATGGAAGACCTAAATCTACTTCCTGGCCTTTGTCAAATTTTTCCATATGTGTGTTAGAAATATTTCAAGCTTGAGCTGCTTCCAAAATACAGCAGAGTGGGTTTACATAGATGTGTGCTGGACATCCCCTTCCTCTGATCCTCTTATTCAGGCTGCTGGAGATGAGAAGCAAGAGCAATGCTGCACAACCAGTGTTGTGGAAGGTTTGGGAAGTCTGTTCAGTGACTCTTCTGGTGATTCCTGGTAGTAGGAATCCCTGTGTTCACACACTACATCCAAACTACTTTTCCCAGCTAGATGAGAGGTTTTGTTTTTTTTTTAATTAAAATCAAACCTTGTTGCAAAGTGGCCAACATTGGTCATGTCTTAAAAACTCTGGCAGATTTTACTACAATATCTTACAGGCTACAGATTCAGTGAGCTGAAGATCCTGACATTTCCATCTTTTTCCTTGAATATGGAAGGATAGAATTCACTCTATTCTTGGTGTTTTTATTAAGCCAGGGATTTATTTCTGCTCAGTGAACCTCCAGAAGCCTCTGATGCTGCATGCATGCCACATTGCTTGAGTTTAGTACTTTGTGGATCACTTAAAAGGCTGGATTTCAAGTATCCTTGTGTCTTAGACGTGCAGAAATGAACGCTGATTGTGAGAATAAATGGGCAAAAGAAAAGGGTCCAGGTAATCCTATGTTCAGTAGTATCAGTTCACTAAGGTGGTCAAGTGAAACAATCTTGGTAATTGCTGATACCATCAACAGTTTATTTTCTTTTCCAAAAGCAGATACACTTTAATGGGAAAGATCTGCTGTTTCAGTGATCTATCAGTTCTTAAATTTAACACCAAAGCTAGGGTGGGAAGAGAACAAGCATTGATAATTTTTAAGCTTAAAGGTGCAGCATCACTTACTGGTTAAATTGTATCTCAACCATGAATTCCTAAACATCAGGACAATTGGGCTGGTAATCATCTGTGATTCGTGAAGGTACCATGGTTGCCAACATACTCCAATAGCCCTGACTTTATTTTTTCAGTCTGTTTTTCTGCTGTGCTAATACTGATGCTACCAACCTGGGGCTTGGAGCTCTTGCTGTTAAGGATTTGGATTGCTCAGTGCTGTGATACAGTCAAAAGTTTAATCCGTGATTTAGGGTTGTTGAGTGTCACTGGAATAGAAGTTATTTACCAGGCTCTGATAACTTGCTGTGAATTCACTATACTGATGCAATTTTGGTTGTTGTTGGTAACATTTAATTTCTCTTATGTCAGGAGGGAGCACTGATGCTTCAAAAATACCTTGTTTAAAGAAGTCTTATCTACATAGGGGAGTGGAAAGGAAGGTGTACTTTCCAACTTGTGTTACTGGAACCATCTGCGTCAGTGTCATTTTGTGTTTAAAAAGTTGGTTTTTAGTAAAGGCCTTTGTGTATCATCGGGCTGGCAGGGGTGAGAGGCAACTTAAATTCAGAAATTGGTTTTAATGGAACTAATTCTAGGACAGAGCTAAACAATACCTGTTTTGCTGTCCAGTATGTGATCTAATAACTATATTTCTGTGAGGCAATTTCTAAATACACCCATATATTTTTGCATGCTGTGCTTGCTTAGCTATTTACTTTTAATAGAAGTACATTTATTATATACTGGATGTTTATGTGGAACACTGCTGCTGAGGAGATGGAAGCAAATTTGAGCAGTAAGTTCTAGTAATAGCATAGTATTTTAAATTGCACAGTTGTGTATATGTGTAACTCAAACTTTATTTTACTACTCCTGTACTTGTTAGCAGCAGTGTTAAGAGGTCCTTTATTTTAAGATGCAAACCCAAAATCCACCCAAACCCCAAAAGCCTTGTTTCCTACCTGTCTCAGTATACTGCATAGTAATTGTCGTGTGTGACAGTTTCAACCAAGACCTTTGCGTGCCTTCACATCCCTTTGTCACTTTAAGCAGAGAACTTTTCCAGTAGAGAGAGAAACTTTACAACAAAACCTGAAAAGCTGTTTTTTTTAACTGCTTTAGGGAAGAACCATAGGTACACACAGCATTTTAAACGTTGCACCATGTGGTTTGAAACCAAAATTAGTTGCAGTGAGTTCCTGGGAGTTTCAGGAGAAAAATTCCTCTAGTTCTTTTGAGATCCGTGGAATAGGAGAGTTTGGAGGATATTTTTTGTTCTTTCTGTTTTTCTTGGTTAAGTCTGTGTGTACATTCCATTGTCTAGGCTGGGCAGGAGTGTCTTCGTTAATGCTTTTTTCTGGCTGGTGTGATGGTTCCACATGTTTCAAATAGTTGGCCCATCACATCTTACTGTCCTCTCTGAAATGGACTTAGTGGAAAGTTTAGCCCATGTGTTCTAGTTGTTGTATTCTTGCTTGTCTGTTTTAGAGTGATTGTAGGAAAAAATGAGAAAATTATCACCTGGACAACCCTGAAGTAAGCCCTTTGTCCACTTTCAGTTTTGATGTGTTTTCATAGCAGCCCAACTAGTTTTTGCAGTTCAATGGCATGGTACCTCAGCCGTTCTCTACAAGGGCTGCATCTGAGTTCCAAGTCCCTTTGGAATGCCTTTTCTGCACAACTGCTCTCTGAAGAGTAATTTGAATGTGCCAGGCAAAGCTGGTGTTTCAGATTTGTTCTTAAGGACTTGTTCTTAAAGTTGTGCATTTCTTTAATAGCAGCTTCATGGAAATATTTAGGTTAGATGCAAATTGTAGCAGCCTTCAACCTAACTTGCTGTATATTATGTAAAGTCATCTTGTTTTTCCCTCCCCCCAAAGCAAAGTGGTTAGTGACTGTTGTGTCTGAAACCACGTAGCATTTTGCAGGGAAGTCCTCTCGTAGTACCATGCATGGAGACATCTCTGATTCCAGCAGAGATCATCCAGCAGTTGGTACCAGAGATATGGTGGTTTCTGAGATGGTGAAAGGAAAAGTTACCTACTTCCAGCAGTTTTAAGACCAGCATCTGTATGGGTAATAACCCCAGACTTCCACTGCATTCTGTCAGGAGCAGGAGGGCAGCAGAACGATGCACTTTGCTTATTTAGTGATGATGGGGGTGCTTGTAGTAAAGGCTTAGATGCTAATACTCATGAAGGAAGCTAGCTGTGAATTAAAGGCACACCGCTACTGACTTTTGAATGTGTTATTGTTTGTGTTACAAATTAAACAGCTTTCCTGCTTAGCTTTTGTGTGGGGTAGGAGTGCCCACCAAGTCGCAGAGGTACTATGACATCTTGGTTTTTCAGTAGTTTCTTACCAGAGAGAGAGAAGTGTTGGGAGTTCATTCCAGAATGAATCCCTTGGACAGATCCAGCTGCTCATCTTTTTTTCTCCTTTTGTTCTGGCACTAGTAGCAAGCTGAATTGGAGAACCGGTCTGACTAAAGGAGTTATTTATGCTAATCTTTATTATAGCTGCTGGTGTAGGGAGGGGGAGGATGAGGTGTGAGTGGGTGGAATGGTCCCTCTTGGCAGAGGTGTAGATTTATGCTAGACTAGATCTTGTATCTATAGTTTATGATTATGATTAATCTCAAACTGCATTTAATGGGTTGCTTTTTTTCACAGGAAAAGCTTGCGCAAAACTATTTGGTACTTGTCATAGCTCAAGGGCTTACAAATACTTCTTTTAATGCCTTGTGAAAATTACATGGAAAGTTACTGAGTTAATGGAATTTTCACTTTTCAAGTTTCTCAGCTCTTAATCGAGGTGTCATATCTGAAAATCCTGCCTCCCTGTACTGTGCAAGAGTTCCGTGATGTCCAGAGAAAGGGTTTTACATGGAAAAAGGCGTCTGTCATTAGGATATGCATTTGTTTGTTTCTTACTGTCTTATGACTGCTGGAATGTTTGAATTACTCCAAGCCCATAAATTCTTCTAAACCATTAAATAAATTGTCTTTATATATATAGACTTCTCTTTTCGATGTTTATTTGATCTTAATAAATTAACCCATGTGTTTTTCAACATATTTATAACTCCAGTGACAATGCTATCTTTATCTCTTAATTTTCTTTTTAGCCTTCGTTTTGTGGGACTTGCCTGTCCCTATTCTCTGTCTTTGCAGAAGAATTTTTATCTAGTCTAGCTGTACTGATTGAGGTCCTCCTTGGTTGTGGCAAACTGATCTTTGGCCTGAAGAGGCAAACAAATCTACTTCTAAAAATATGATCTTTGGGATCTGTCCCAGTTATAAAATACCTCTTTCCAGCAGGGCATTATCTGACCATGTAACTGTGCCAGCTCCTGCAAATGTTGCTCCATGTGTGAAGAGCTTATAGTCTAATGTTTAAACAAACCTAATAGCGTCATAAATAAAATTTATTCTGTAGGGTAAATTCTCTTCTTGCAAGCTAGGATAAAGTTCCATAAAGGAGAAGAACCATACAGTGTTACGTGGTTTTATTTGCATCCCTTAAGTATTTCATGTAAGATGAGTAACTGCTTCAGGTTTAGCAATTTTTTTCTCTCTCCAGATATTAAGTTATTAAGCAATTAGTATCTTTTATCTCATCTGTGGCATGGTGTAGGGAACTGCAGGTATGATACTTCTCAAAAGAAGTCTGTTTTGGTTTCTAGTGGTGACTGGGCTTTGAGATGGGCAACTTTTGTTATAAATCTGTGTCTCATCAGTTCCCAAGTTCCCTCCTTTGGTTTGCTTGGTTCATTTTGCCAGTTGTAATTAAAGACAGGGGATAGGTTTTCTTTTGGAGTTAAACCTCTCTGCGCTGCATACTACATGTACTTAGTTGGATGCTTAATTGTGCAGACTAATGACTTGATATTTCCTATTTTTATGGGGTTAGAAGAGGGTAGTGCATGTCTGTATGCTGTTAACACGTTTCCCCTTTGGGGAGGTGTGAATAAATGTGTTATTGGTGCCATGCTATGATGGAAAGTAGCTCTCAGGAGAGAAAACCAGAGTTTGGTTCCTATGCCACATAAAAATCATGGCATCTCTCTTGTAAATCTTGCAGATGGGCAGCCCCTAGTTCAGCTTTCTAAAATGTATGGATTTTAAGGGTCCACCCTGGTCTAGCTCCTTGCTGTCACCCTTGTCACGGCAAGGGACTGCTTGGATACCGTTGCTAGTGTGGTGATTTTGGTCTGCCCAATGTGGAAGGAGCAAGCTAATTTCTCTGTCTGCTCAACCTCCGACTTAACCTCTTTCCCTTCTGAGCTTTTATACGAGCGCTTTTTCCTCCAGTCCTTTGTAGTAATCCAGATGCTCGTGTTCTTTTCCTCCTACACAGCAGATGGAGATGCCATAAGCCTTTTGATGACTGCTTCCTTCTTTTTACATAAGTTTTACGAGCTGGTGAGTTCGTTAGTTGGACGTGGTGGAGCTTGTAAGCCCTGTCCCGCAGGTGGTGGGTGCATCATCACCTTGCCAATAGATGTATCTATTTTAGGGATGGCTTTTGTAAAAGTTTTTAATTGAATCTGGGAGGTGAGTTTTACCACATGGTTATAGGAGGGGAAGACACATCCTTCATATGATTATCAAGAAGATACCAAAAAAACCTTCTACTCAGAATTTATGTTAACTACCTAAATGCTGTGGTATTCCAAACTGTAAGAAAACAACTCAGAGACGATTTTGCCAGTAGAAGAGTTGAACTTCTGCGTTTCTGTGTGCTGTTCTAGCTCGTAAGAAAAATACTTGTTAAAATTTAACCTGCATTTATATGGTCATCTTCTACTCTCCGAGAAGGCTTAAGTAGGTTAGCAGCTTGCTCCCTCCGTTCCAGTATCGCCTGTCTAGTAAAGAACAGTTTTTGGCTTGCTAACTGTTTTACTGCTCATCCTTTTAATCTTACTGAAAAGTTCTTACCCCACTGAGGTGAATGAGACTGTTTTTTCCACTTCATCGCGGACTTGGGCCTACGTAAATTCATCTGTTTTACATTTGTTTCACAATTTGGATTTCTTTTATTTCGCAACTTGGAGATCCATTTCACAACCATGGGGTTTGGAGGCGTATTTTGATGGCTCCTGTAAAATAGCAATGTAGAAAAATTTTAATAAAAGAGGGGGGGGAAAACCTTAGTCTCTGCCTAGTGATTTGGGTAGTTGCATGAGAATGTTAATTGTTTTGTGTGTATGACAGATCTTATTAGAGAGGTAAAATACAGTGTGGCAGTTGCTTAAATTACTTTTGGCTTCTCATTTTTTAGGAATATCTTGGTGGACAAGCCCAATGATCAGTCTTCAAGATGGTCTTCAGAAAGCAATTATCCTCCCCAGGTAAGCACCTGAATCTCTGCAACTCTTCTAGCTGTGTTGTACTACTGAATGCATACTGGAGTTTTTATTTTAAATGTAGTCTGCTGCTATTTATATCGACAGCTTTTATAGGCTGCTTACTTTCAGTAAAATGCAGGTTGTTGTGTTGGTACATTAGGTATCTACATTTCCAGGAATTTATTTGTGATCTTTCAAGAAATTATTCTTTGTGGGGGTGGAGGGGGCTTTGGGGGGAGTTTCACATTTCATCCTTGACAATTGCAATCGTACTGGAAATAATCTAACCTTATGGTTAGATTAAGCTGCTAATGAGGCATGCAGGTCCCCCTTTGTCAGCACTACTGGAAGCTGTTGTAGATTGCTGGCCCTGAATCCTACATCTAAGGAGCTTGTATTTGTTTCTCCTAATAGCGCTTACAGAAATGTAGACTCTGTTTAAAGAGATGTGAATGTCACCTCTTCTGCAGGTTTATCACCTTATTAAAAAAAGATTTGTATTGATTTATAGCATCTAATTTGCTTTTCCACTATTAATTAGATTGTTAGATTACCCAGAAAAAATAAGCTTATCCTTTTACTTTTTTTTCCCCCCTCTAATAAATGTGTTATCCTTCTCTTCATGCTAGATCTTTTTATTGCTCTGGTACTGTTTGATCAGCTTCTGTATCTCTTACACTAGATTTTATAAATGCTTTTGTTTAAAACACTGATGCACAGCAGGGTATGTTGCGCCTTATCTCTCTCATTTAAAGTTCTTCTGCTTGTCTACTTATATAATCCAAGTATCCTTCGTAAGTTAGATCGCAGAGAATTTTTCTCTAGGTAAATCTTGCTACTTTGAAGGTGTGTTAATAAATCTACAGTCTAGACTGATGGCATCTTACAGCAGCAGGTTATCCTATCCAGCTGAAAGGCTTTCATCTTGATTTTGATGGTAGTGTTCTATACTGTTGTGTCTGTAAAAGTTGGAGTTTTTTGGTTTGGGTTTTTGGGATGAGAGGGAGAAGTATTTTGTTTATACTTTCTGTGTTTCAGAAACCTGCTTGTGAAGACTAGTAATTTTTGATCCTCTTGATGCCTCTGTGTATCTATTGCTCTTAATTTGATTTTTTTATGTATATACATTTTGATAAACAACATAGGAATTTAATTCATAGCCTGAAGCAGTTTTAGTCTATCTAGGAACTATTGATTGCTGGGTAATGGGTATTGAGCATTTATTGTATCCTAGTGTATGCCATCCTTTACTTCCTTTCATGCAGGAAGCACATCTTTTTACTAGGGCTTTGTTAGTCACAAGGCCAGGTCGGTTTTTGATGTAGCTTTGGACCGAGTGTTTTATCTGAGATGCTGACAGTGGTTGCTAAAAGATGCTGTTGCATCTGAGCCATCGTGAGTATTCTGTGCTCTTAGAAGCCTGGTTCTGGTAAGAGTACACATCTCTTGTAAGTGGATGCTTTAGAATATTACTAACCTACACTTAAAACTGACAAGCAGTGGTATAAGTTCTATTCAGAGAAGTACATTAAGCAGGGAATAATTAGAGTGACTTCTGTACAAATTACATGAGCTTGTTAAGAGATGACTTCCAACAATTTTATCTGTATTGATCATCACAGAATCATAGAGTCATAGGGGTTGAAAGGGACCTCCAGAGATCATCAGGTCCAACCCCCTGCCAAAGCAGGGTCCCTAGGACAGGTTGCACAAGTTGGTGCCCAGACGGGTCTGAAATATCTCCAGAGGAGAATCCACAACCCCCCTGGGCAACCTGTCCCAGGGCTCTGTCACCCTCACTGTGAATAAGTTCTTCTGCATTTTGGTGCGGAACTTCCTATGCTTATTCAATCCAATCATGGATTGAACGAAGATGCTGTTGCAGAACTACTGACCTGGAAAACTGGGCACTGCTTCTCATAAGCAAGTCATTTAAACCTGACTTTTCAGATGAGAGAAATTAACTTTAGAATCATAGAATACTAGAATCTCCTGCGTTGGAAGGGACCCATAAGGACCATCAAGTCCAACTTGGGGCTCCACACAGGCCACCAAGTCAGAGCATGGGACAGAGGGCATTGTCCAGACACTTTCTGACCTCAGTCCAGCTCTGTCCTGTGACCATTTCCTTGGGGGGCCTGTGCCAGTGCCTGACTCCCCTCTCACTACAGAACCTCTTCCTAACAGCCAACCTAAATCTCCTGTGTTGCAGCTTTGTGATGTTCCCTTGGGTTCTATCCCTGGTCACCAAAGAGAGGAGATCGGCGCCTGCCCCTTCACTCTGTTGCGTCAGAAAGCCATAGACTGCGAGATCATAGATCACAGAACTGTATCTATATGTTTCATGTGTCTGTTGTATCTCTCTGTCTCATCTGTCTCTTGCAAAAAGTCTTCCTAGCGGCAACTGAGATTGGCAAGACTGTATATTTGAGTTTTATTCTGTGATATTTAAAAACAAAAGCAACAGAAAGCCTGTCTGCCTACATGGAAAAGGCCCTCCTGCTTGATTCCTCTTTACTGCATCTCTGTATCCAATATTGAGAATACAAAATGCTGCAGAGTGGCTCATGTATTTAATGAGCCCAACGAGTGCTGGAGATAATGTATTAACAGTACCTCTAATATATGTTTTAGCTAATTCTCATGCTTTTAACTTGAGTCCTTAATTATTCATGTAAAGTATTTTTTTACAGTGCAACTTCTCTGTTGAAAAATTAACTGGAGAGAGGAAATGAGGAATTAAAGTTTGCAGCGGAGGCCTGTGTGCAAAGAATGCAGTTTTTGTTATTTCAGTGTATATAGAAGCAAACATTTCCAAGTGCTGTTATCTCATACTTGACAAAAGAGCTTCAGATTTGGTTCTGCTTTGCTCAGAATAGCTAGTTCTTGTATCTTGCCCGTTGAACAACTGCCACGTTTTAATGTGGGTAAAACTTTAATTCAGGTTTCCTGCTTTCTCATTCTGCCAGGTGGCTGAAGTTCTCAGGCAGACTTTTGAAAACTTCAGTTGAAATAATGTTTGACCAAGTTCTAAGTGTACTGGGGGAGAAGTTGGGAAATTAGTTGCGTTGTGTTAGAAGTTGAGTATTTCATATCCCCACGAATGAGGTTATATATATATATACACACATGACATGACTTTTAATCCCCATAATGAACATCATTTGTCCTATGGAAAATGAAGTTTATGGATTGTGTTGTCATCACATGATTTAAAAATTGGTCGCCTTTGCGCTGACGCACTTGTTAAACTGCGTGGGTGGCCATAATAGTCCAGGAGAGGAAGTGAACTAACACTTGGTATAATAAAGCTTTCCTTGTTTCAAACTCCTCTGACTGAAAGTAGGGCTCTGACACGACACAAGGACTAATGTCAGTCATGCTTACTAGAACGTGCCAAGAGATACTTTAATAAGCTGCAGCCCTAATCACTAGTGTTTGTCTTATCAGAGTGTCTCACCTTAATGTAAAGGTTTAGTAATTCCCTGACAAGGTGGTGGTGCAGCTCTGGCTTAGAGGTAAAAATGAGAGTCCCTAAATATTGAATTACATAATATATAAATATTCCCTTGTTAATGGAAACAGAAAACCTCTCCAGGCACCTTTTCTCTCGAGCTTTCATCTTGCTAGGATGAGTATGAATCAGAAGAGCGTAGGTAAAAATCTGAGAATGTATTTGGTAGCTCAAGGAAAATCAATGCTTTACTTGAGTCTGTATTAAACCCTTTTGAAAAGAGAAAGAAAATGAAAGTGGAAGTCTAAACACTTGGAATGCTGCCACATGATTATTTTTAGTGAAGGGTTTGCCTACCTTTATGGATATGGTAGAGTTAAATAATTCTTGCGGCATGAAAGCCACCAGTTGGTTATGAATGAGTGCCAGTGAAAGGAAATACATATGACAGCTGTTTTTCTGTTTATTAAACTAGGTATCTTTTTTGAGCCTTGAAATAGAATGACCCAGAAATTATATATTCAATAACAAACCTGTTATGTAGTAACCTATTCAGGCAGAAGAGGACTGATCGTTCTATTTTTAAACTAGTTCTAGACTTAGATGGGAAGTGTGAAGTGATAAGGTTGGTAGCGCTGGAGACCATGGCCCTGTCACAAATGCTCATCCTGATGTCCCAGTGATGGTCTAACTTGGAAGACTGTGTGCAGAAGAACATTTAATTGCTCTGACTGGCTTGATTAATAACATGTAGAACAAAAGGATAGATTTTTATTTAGCCACAAGCTTAATTACAAAGCAGTGGGTAGGCTTATGTAGTGGGCACGGGCAGTCCCTGTTCTGTGTTTTTATTTTCATATGCAGTATAAGTTTCACTACTCCCTAAAAAAAAAAAAAAAATCACAGAATTGTAGGGGTTGGAAGAGACCTCAAGAGATTGAGTCCAACCCCCCTACCAAAGGAGTGTCCCTAGGACAGGTCGGCATACAGACGGGTCTTGAATATCTCCAGAGAAGGAGACTCCAGACCCCCCTGGGCAGCCTGTCTCAGGGCTCTGTCTAAAAGTTCTTCCTCATATTGGTGTGGAACTTCCTATGCTTGAGCAAAAAATGGTTAAAGGGTAACATTACTAAAATACAACGTGACTGCAGTGTACAGGCGGTTTGTGCAGTGTGGTTTGGAATCTGGGCCAGCATATTTGTGGAAATGTAAATTTTGAACAATTAAAGAGCATATGTATAAAGTTAACAGCAGTGTCCAAACAGTTTCAGTTTTGCATCTGAGAAGACCAGTTTCCCTCTCCTGATTTCCATCCTGCTGTGTAGATCATATCAGGAACTAATTTAAAGTACATTTATAAAATTTACACTCAGTTGTGTGATGCAGCAGCATCCATATGGTTGTCATCAAATTGTAGTGCAGACCAGAGCTTCAAAAAAAGTCTGGGATTTTGCTATGGCTCCCAGTGTGACAGGACTGGATCTGCTTTTTTGGGTGTACAGTGCCATACATCAATTCCTCTGCATTTTGTGCATCTTCACTTACAAATACATGTAATCATAAACCAGAAATTTTATTCTTCTAATATTTGGTAGCACCTTTTTTATGTGTTGTAATTTGAGGCGTAACGATTAGTCTGAGGTTTTTGCACAGTTACTCCAGTTAGGCATTCCATGCCTCTAATGAACACACACTTCAGCTTATAATTTACATTTTTTTTGAACACTTCATTAATAGTTCAGCACTAAATGTACTCATGTTGCTTACAGCAATAGGACAGAAAAGTGTCAAATCTTGGTATATATATTTGTCTAAAATCTCATAGACTTGTTACCTCCAGGTTTAATATATCACTTGATCTTACGTACAATTTTATCACATCTTTCAGAAGCTATAGAGAATAGTCTGTCACATCTAAAATCCTGGTAGCAATCCAAAAATATCCTTGCAGTCAGCTGTTTGCAGCTCTTGAGGCAATATATATATTTTTTTCTTTACATCAGTGAGATTTGTAACCAGTTCCCACAGTGGCAGCAGTGTGTGTGTGTTTATATATAAAGCCAAAAAGTACATTGATGTATATGTATTAAATATAAAAGTGCAAGCATAGGTACAGCTAACAGGCCACAGGTTTAAAAGCAAACCTGTCTTTTGTTTCAGTCAGTTGATAAAGTAATGAAAAAGGTTGTCTTGAGCTTTTGTGCTTGTATTTTCTGTAACATCTGCCTGGCTCTGCAGGGAATGGGACACGTCGGAGTGGGAAGGAGGGCTGCAGAGTTCCTTCCCTGTCCTTTCCCCGTTTGCATGCTTCAGAAATCACCTCTAGCCACACAGAGGGATTGGGGTGTCTTGCTCCCTTCTGGGCATGTATGCAGACAGAAAGGATTTAACTGTAGTCGTGGTTTTCTCTAGGGTAATTTAGGGTAAGAATTGAATAATGCAGGATGACATTTGCGCCAAGCTTTTGCAAATCTTGCGTGGTACTTGAGAAAGTATGTCTTCATGACCCAAGCATTAGGCCTGTGATCCCAGCAAGATTAAGAACCGAGGTTGCTGATGCTGGTAGTGTTAGCTTCACTTACTCTGCTTCGGGAGAAATGTGCAGGGAAGATATGATGGTGTAGGAGGAATTCTTAGACATTGTTGTGTACTGTCTGTTCTGCATGGGAATTTTTGGCAGTGGGCTGTGCCATGTATCAAGCACTGCCTTGCTCATTACGGGACCATCCTTTTGCTCATTCCTTCTTTTTTTCTGCTTTAGAAAAATCTGTTTTCTGTATAGAATTTTTTCTTGAAGTTTGGGTTCTGACATTTAGGTGGATTGTGTTCTTAAAACTAAATTTTTTTTCATTTAAAAAACTAATCCAGAAAAGCACCAAAGCAGTCTTCTGCTGTACCCTAGCAGTGCTGATATGGATTTCTTCATTCTCCAAAAGTTTGAGTTGCTGGAAAACATCTTTGGCAGTAAATCTTCCACATTCTATTAGGTACCTACCCAGCCTGCGTTATCATCTGTAACCACTTTATGTACAAGTATTTAATTTAAGCTAAGCTTTGTGAAAATGTAGTGAGAACCAGATGTTGGGATAGCACATCTATCCCCACACTCTCTAAAACAATTGGATAAGATTGTCCTGCTGATAGAGCTGTTCAGCCCAAGCAGAGTGATGCCCATGGCACTTTATGGTGAGATAATCAGATTCTACATAGAAAGCAGCCACATGTATGCAAATACTCCATGTCGATGAAAGACTTGAGATACGGTGTCCTGTCTGGTTTGGCAGTGCTGCTGCTTGAAGGGAAGGGCCACCAACAGTGCCTGCAGTGGGAGGTGTCCTGCAACGCCTTGCTGATCTACTTGTACCATAGCCTTGATCACAGGGTTTCGCAACAAAATCCACTGTGATGAGTAATTTTGATTCTGTGCTTCATCTCATTTCTCTGTTGTGTACTGCTCATTTCTGAGATGTTAGGGGAGAGAATTAAATGTGTTATTTTCAGGTATAAAACTTTATATGTTTCTGCAAAGCAGGATGTCTCCAGACTCTCTCCAAGACCTGTTTTGTAGGGGAAGGTTAAATGAACTTGACGCTCGATGGTCTCTGGTGAATGCCGCAAGCGCTTCTCTGCATATGATTTTCAAGTCATCCAGTGGTGCTGGTGAAGCTGTGTGGTGGTCTCTGTTCCCCATCCTTCTCCATGGGTTGTGAGGGGACACCCACTCCACCATGGTCTTCTCCATGGGCTGCAAGGGAATTTCTCTCTCCGGCATCCGGAGTGCCTCATTCTTCCCCCTGCCTCTCCTGGTTCCCTGGCCTTGGTGTCCGCACGGCTTGTTACATCTTCTCACTCCCTTCTCTGGTGGCAAAATAGGTCTGCCTATATTTTTTTTCCTCCTAAATGTGATTCACAGAGGTGCTGTGACCATCGCTGATTGGGTCGGCCCTGGTCAGCAGCAACTCTAGCTTTGAATTGGCTGATGTTTACTGTCTGGGGCCTGCAGAGAGCTTCTGGCTGTTTTTTGCAGCAGTCTTCTCTGCAGCCCCCCTTCTCCATTAAAGCCCAGCTACGCAAAACTGCAATAAGCTGGTAGTTGGGGCCTGAACAGAAATAATTTGAGTATAAATAATCTTTGAGGGTGACAACTCAGTGAGAGGGGAGCAAAATTTTCACAAGGGAGAAGAGTTTCATTGGTTTACGTGTGAAAGCCCCTTTACTGGCTTGGTTTAATTTGGTATGGCTAATAAGCAGTTGGTTCCTACGTTAGCCACACATCAAACTTAGTCTGTGTTCAGTGGTTAAATAGTGCCAGCCCAGAGAGGAGAAGTAATTTGATGTTCTCTTAGCATGTGGAACATACTGTATTTATCTAATTGTGTATTCAGTTTAGGTTTCATTTCAGGCTGTAGTGGGCTTTTGAATCATCGCTCTCCGTAGCTTGATCCTATTTGCCAGATTTCAGGAAGTCTTGCATCCAACTTGAAGGAATGTATGTAAGCCCTGAATAGAAATGCTAGGAATAGGTGGTAGCTCAACCAAATCTTTTTTCCTAGATAAAATGCTTTTAAAGTAATATTTCTAAAAAACCCTTTGCTTTGTTCCAGGAACAAAGGAGAAAATTTCATAATGGGGAGAGATCATCTTAACTTCCATTCTCGAGCTTTGTAAACGAATTTTTGGAGGCTGTAATGCTTCTCCCTTAGTGTGATTTGCAGCCTTGGCTTTAATATTAAAATTCACTGTTCTTTTTTCTGCAGTATTTGATTCTGAAACTTGAAAGACCTGCCATAGTCCAGAGTATCACGTTTGGCAAATACGAGAAAACCCATGTCTGCAATTTAAAGAAGTTTAAAGTCTTTGGTGGGATGAATGAGGAAAACATGACAGATCTCTTATCCAGGTAAGATGTGATTTCATCTGCTATGATAATCATAAAAGCTGGACCAAAATGCACTTCCCCTTCACTCCCAAGCAGACACGTGGCTAACACTGTAATAGAGCTATGGTTGTGATCCTGCAGTTAGCTGCCCTTGTGTTCATGGTCAGGTCGGAGAGTAGCAATCCCAACACGCACTCCAGGAAGCCTTCGTTATCCAGCTCTAACCACAGAGGCCTTGTGGAGATTGAAGCTTGAAGATTTGGAAGAGCTGAGAGCAGGGGTCAATGTTGTTGGATTGCAATTCCTTTCTTTTGTGTGCTTGAGGCACAAAAGAAACATTTCCCCAGGTGTGGGTAACTTAAAGTAGCTTCTAAAAGCCCAAATAACCTGTATCTAGAACCATGTTGCAGCTGTGAAAGTCTGAACTAGTCAGCTGCTCTGGCTTCTTTGAATGCATAAATAAGTAAATGTAAACCTGGTGTTTTCCTTTGTTTAATTTGATTTGGTAGTTACACTGATAGGGACTGAAGAACGAGCCTTTTGGCTGTTAAGCCATCCAGAACTTCTAAGTAGTTGCTATTGTAAATTTGCAAGGGCCTTTTAAGGAGCGTTCTGTTTCAGAAAGGGAAATGATATTTAAATATCTAGGAGTATAGAAGAAATGAGTAGCAAGAACTAGTCTATTTTTGGAGGCTTATGGAATGACAGTCCACCTCTGGGGAACGTATGGGTGTACATTATCTGTAGTCAAGCAGAATAGCCTTGGAGAAATGTGGGAAGTTCTTTATTGCAGGTATCAAACTTTAAGACAGTATAGAAACTAGCCACAACCCTTCCCACTCTTTTGCCCTCTTTACATAGACTAGTCTTGCAGTTTGACTTGATTGCTGCTAGAATTAAGGGGGAGGAGGTCTTAGTAGCATAGGAGTTCTATGAATGTCATTTCACTTGTGTTGAATAAAAATCCTTATTTTGGGACCTGTGCTTGAATCTTCAGTAAAAATGGACTTAAATCTCATAATAAATTATACTAAATATTTGATATTTTATAAAGTGGTGCCCAGAAATGGATCACAAAATATTTTGGTAGAGTGATAATTCTCAGAGCTGGTCCATCTCCCTCTTAAACAGGCAAGTGCAGTTCAGGCAGATGGCTCGCTTAAGTTGCAGGGTTACAGATGCAGCTGAGCAGCATTGATCTGATGTCAGTTCCCTCCTGAAACCACTAGCCAGTGCTGCCTCCCAGGGAGATAAGATGGTGGATAGCAGTCCAGGCATTGGTCCAGCATGCATACTTATGATTCATAGTGATATGAAACAAGCTTCGCATTTCAGGCATGACCTAGATTGCGTTTATTAGCTAGTCCTAAAATACAAGGTAAGATTTAGTAACCTTATTTATTTTTTCCCACAGTGGCTTAAAGAATGATTATAACAAAGAAACATTCACCTTGAAGCATAAAATTGATGAACAGATGTTCCCCTGTCGATTCATTAAGATAGGTAAATGCATTTTTTCAGCATTCTGAGTAGAAAATAATCTCTTCTTATACTTGTGCCAGTCTTGGCACTTGTGACTTCATTGTACTCAGGCAAAGTATCCACAATAGCTGTTCCATTTCATGATCTTTTAGGCTGGTTAGATTGGAACACAGTGAAGTCCTGTTACTAAGAAATAATAGCTTCATAATTTAAATCCTGGGGAATGAAAGTGAAATGCAGTCATTTTCAGAAATACAGTTGTTGAGTCAACTAATTGCTCGAGAAGCTGCTTACTGTCCTAGTATAAATTGCTATATAGAGCTTAAAAAATCATTAAGTCTAAATACTGGTAAAAGTTTCAGGGTCCACAACCCTATAGTGCTAAAAAGGTTGAAGTCGTCTTGTTCTCAAACACGCTCGCAACGCAGAGCAACAGCAGATGCCTTCCTTGTTTTCTTCCTGCTACTCTAATTCAGTATGTCTTGTCTTTTGCTAAAGATGATGTTTGGGACAAAGAAGAATTGTACCCAGTGATGTCTAGTCTCATTTCTCTGGTGAAGTTTGCTAAAGGGGTTGCTAATAAAGGTTCATTATTGTGACTTGTGATGGGAGCAGATGAGGATCTCTCTTCCTTGCTTCATGCAGGACAGAGAGAACAAGAGTTTTGCAGTGGTCATCAGTGATACTGGTTGGATTTACTGGTTGGATTTAATTTAAAGCCTTTCAGCTTTTAGTAGCTCAGTAAATTTATTGTCCCCTTCCTACCCTGAGATAGTAAAGGACTGACTGTTTTTAAACTAGCTGTTTCAGGTTAAAAGTAGAGCAGGGGGGTAGTTGCTGAAAAATGAGATAAGATCCTTTTGACTAATTTAAGTGAATTTAGGGGTGTTTTGAAGTGTCGAGTATTTCCTTTGCTGAGACTTGGATGATAGTGGCTGTGAGGGGGTTCTTCTTGGAGCCCTTTGCTCTAGTGTCTTCTACACAGATTTCTGAATATCATGTTTGACAGAGGAAGGGAAAGCATCAGGCTGGGGATCAAGAAAGTAATTTGTGCACCAGAAATGATGGTGATTCCCATTCTGGGAGAAGTGGAAAAGTTGGTTTCCATTGGGTTTGGTTTTGACTGCTGCTTTTGGAAGCATCTGTAATACTTGGCTTTAGGAAACCTCAAGAGGAGCAAAGGAATAGTTAAAGGTTTACTACAGGAAAATTAAATTGATATCTTTTTTTTATGTATTCTGAAGCTCCTCATGTTAAGATTTTGGAAAGTGTTATTTTTTTTTTAGTGCCAAAAAATGAGCAAGTAGTTATTGGAGGGTAAAGGGCAAATGGGAAGATTGCTAGCTGCTTCTCTGCATGAGTAACTTGTGTTCCAGCAAAATGTGTCTTGATGATGTTAGGAAGTGCAGCAATAAGTTGAAACCTGTTAGGAAAGTGAAATGCTGATTAATTCCTACTACCAGGATTTCTACTCTGACATGACATGAGTAGCATTAATTGTTGCTTACTTGTTTTGTTGGATGGGTTCCTCTCATAGCAGTAAGCATTCTGTTCTATACATTAATAGTAGATTTGTATTTAGCTGTCGCTAGCTCACTAGTTACGGTTTGAAATGAACTTTCTAAGTTGTATCTATAGCTATTCTCTTCTTTCAGGTATCTTCTATGAAAAAAAATTCCTATGCTAGGACAGAAATGATTTTTTTTTCACTAAAATCTATTAAAACTTTTAGTTGATGGCTAGTGTAATTTTATTTCTGAAATTGTGAGTGTGTTTTCCTGTGAAACAACTGCAAAATGATGTTACGAAATTCTGTTATTTTTCAGATTCACAGCTTGAATATGTTTTCAGTTTGTTAAAATTTCCAAGCTGCTAGCCAAAGTAACTCAAAATTTGAAATACCATGCTGTGTTCCTTGTAATACTGCCAGTACACACGAGGCCAAAATCTGCCCTTTTGGACTCTGAGGTTGACACCACAAATGTTCATGTTATCAGTGAGGTTTGTGTATTTGGGACAGGCTTTAATTTGTTGGGCAGCAACTTGCACCAGGCCTTTGCTTTAATTCTGCAGATAAGCAGGCTGACCGATATACCACTGTTAATAACCCATCAGCAAGGTTTATATGGGAGGACAGGGCAGGAGGACTGTGACATAGGTAGATCTGTGTGAGGGGGGAAATACTACTTACGACTTCCATTACTAATGTATTAGAGGAAGTTTCAGGCTCTTAGAAAGCAGAAAAAAGAACTCCTCTCTCCTCTTGTCAAGAAAAAACCCTTGCACTTCTTTTGGTTTAATTAGTTCAGCTTGAGTTCCTTAGCACTGAAATGCCCAGTTGTGCAGGCTTTTGACCTACTTGACAATTAATTTTTACATTTCATGTATCACCTCATTAAAGGAACTTTGGGGGAGAGGAGGAGGTGAGAGAAGATACTTATCTGGACAGAATAATTCTAGAATGGGTTGGATCGGAAGGGACCCTAAAGATCATTTCGTTCCAACCCCCTGCCATGGGTAGGAACACCTTGTACTAGACCATCTTTTTAATGTCTATGAGCTTTTGTTTCTAGCTCTGTTTTTATGGTTACACCAAGTAGGGGATTTTTTTTTTTTTTGGTGTGCTGTGTCCTTGAAAGCAGAAGGTGGTGTAAAAACTGATTTCTGTGAAAGAGCCTGAAGAAATGCTGGGTGTAATTCTCATGCCAGTTTGTTACTAGCGCAGGAGATACTAACCAGGCTTTAACCTTTGGTGTAATGGAAATGCACAATGCTTTCTCTTTTTATGGATGTGTTAAATGTATTGATTACATCTTTACCTGAATTTTTCCAAACACATGCTGTTTGTGTGTCTCCTGCCTGTAGATGAGGGACACAGAAATGAGCTTGAGTCAGGTATTTGAAATCGTTATACTGAGATTAATGCTGCTGCTACCATTCCTCTCTAGTCTATGGGGTTGCAGTCCTTGTCTAGGGATAACTTCTGATTATTGAGAAATACCCCCTAAAATCATCCTTGTGTGGATACAGAACTGTTTAAGTAACCTAAATACCTTTTGCTTCTGTTGAAGGGTTATTGATTTTTTAAAAATTTTTTTTCCTTCTGCTTGGCACCTCAATGTGGAGTGATAGTTCAGCTGGTCTGAACAGTTAACCCATGTTTCAGTATGGATTACAGAAAAAAAAAACCCATGCTGAGGTGGTTTTATGGTTAAAAACTGGAGAAACCACTATAGCTTTAGGCTTCAGATTCAACACATTTTACTGTAGCGTATTTCCACCTCAAAGGTATGTGTCTGTGTATGGGGAAAAAGCAGTATAGGAAAGAGTGGGCAGTGTAAGATGTGACCTCGACAGCTGTGCTGCAGTGTAGGGTATTCACTGATTTTTATTTTTTAGAGGATGTTTCTCAGCTATTGCAGAAGCTCAAGTAGGGTTGTGTCCACCAAGCTGTGGTGTGAAATTGGAACTGAGTGAAGGGGAGGACGAATGAAAACCAGTCACTGGGAGGCGTGAGAAAAGAAATGGAATTGGACCCAGGAGGGATTATATCCACACCCAGCATCCTGGACTGCTGCTACCTCCAAACCTTGTGCAAAAATAACAATGAGCTTTCTGTGTCACGCTGACAAGTAATGCTTATCGCTGTTTGTGTGACTATTGCTCCTTCCATGCTGAGCTTAGTGTCTCTTTGTGCTAGGCCTAAGTTAGATGGTTGATGCTCTAAAAGCAGATTAGTTTTAAGAGCTAAGTGGAGCTGTGGAGGCTTCAAAAAGGAGAATGTAGAGGAAAAGATGAGAGGTTTCTCCTTCATGTAACCTGGGAGCTAGGGAGGAGGTTCAGAAATGGGGAGGTGATCCAGCAGAACGCTTGTTTTTTGCAAGGGCAATAGAAATCATGGTGCACCTTCAACTCTTTGTTTCTTTTCTGACTCCTGTGGAGTAGTTTAAAGAGATGAAATTCTGTTTCCTCTGCCTGTGCAGCACCATATTCCCTATACAATGTGTCTTGTGTTTTCCTTAAAGTAGATGATTGTACTATGAAAAATCCTGGTGTTTAAATCACCATTTCTGGTGTTTTGTTTCCTTCTTGTAAACAAGACTTGCAAGCTCAGAGTTAACTGGAGGAGGGAAAGTGTTAGCAAGTTGTTGGCTCTGTTTTTTTTTTATGGTGATAGCTACAAAATTCTTACACACATCCTGATATGTCTTACAGTCTGTAGTTGGCTATCATGGTAAGAGGTTGCATTGTTAAATTTTTTCAGGAGAAGTTGATATAAGTTGTGAGAAGAACTGCTAAAAAGAAAGATGTGGACACCTCTGGTCTTTTTCTGGATTGAGGTGGGAAGGTGGTAATACTTAGGTTTGTTTTTTTCCCCAGTGAACTCAGTGTTAGGAAACTGGCCTCAGGTTTACCATCAGGAAATTTATGGTCTTGGCCCATTTGAGGTGGTCTGTGGTTTGGTTCAGTGTAAGAAAGCTGATGGATAGGTTTTGATTCTTTATAGCTGAGCAAATACCAAATTTAACTTCAGATTATCCTTGGTCTGAGGAAAAAAACCCAAAGGTGGTATTTTATGTTTTACTCTTACATGTGGTATTTTGTCAGGTGGGATACCCAGGATTAAATTTAATAATTTAATAGGTAGGATACCCAGTATTTAATTTACCAGCATACTTGGATTTAAAGGTGGTAATGTTTTATGCTGTTAAAGTACCATATTTGCACTCACCTTGGGCAGAGGACAAAACTAAGCAAGAAATAAATTTCTTGGGCAGAGTATATGTGATGGGGATGGAACACAGGTGATTTGGTTTTCTTCACCAGTTCAGTTCTCTCCTGTCTCCCCAAACATGCATCTACTAGGAACTGCACTGAAAGCATCTCAATCGCTGTGCTGAACAGTCAAGTGGAAAGAAACTATTTGAACAGGGTGATTTGAGAGCTGTAATGTTTAAAATACATACTTACGGATATTAACATCAGTTACAAATTGCATATTCAGTCTCTTTGCATCCTTGCTTAAAAATCTCCTCTCCTGATGACTGTTCCCAGAAGTTGTCATTTTACCCATAGGTTCATAGAAACACCCTTTAAAATGTAGAAAATCATGTTTGAACATATGCTTTGTGCCCAAACCCATTGCAGAAAATGATAGGTCTAGCTCATTTGAAATGTAAATACTTAAGAACTTTTAACAGCTCAGGAACAAATTTTTTAAGACAAAATTTTGGTTTTTATTTCCTCAGGGAGTAGATCAGAAAACCCTTAGTTCAACAAGTTAATCTCAGTGGTATTTTATAGTGGCTTGAAAGATGAGAAGTAATTTCTGTGGCAAAAATAGTTTCTGTGGAAGGGAGGAAGTAGTGGACTCCACGCCGTTGCTGGTAACTACTCATTCATCTCTAATAGTATCTTTTCCTGTTTATCAGTTATGGTGAAATGAAAAGGAAACAAAAGTATTTGAAATGAAACCACTTGATTTCACTGCAGTTTTAAGGAGTGAGAGTTCACACAAGTTTTCTGGGGATTGGAGTTGCTCTGAAAAGCAAAACCAAGTCTTAACCCGCAGGTTAATCAGTAGATCAGTGCAAGACCACAGATGTTAACACAGAGTGGTAGGGACGTCTTAGGTGAGAGGGTGCAGTGTGTTTCATGGGTCATTTAATATTATAAGTGTGTTTGTTCCAATATGCAGGTAAACCAGTACTAGCCAGAAAACTGCAGAGATTAAAGTTTGGGTTTTTTTTTTAAAAAAAGATATGGTTTTAAAATTGGAAACTGACAGTTTTCACTCCCTCCCTCCTCCATGACTTGCAGACGTTACTAATTTTGTAAAATTTAAAATACCCAAGCTTCTTGTCTTCACCATTAGGGAAAATAATTGTTGCTGACATGTGGAAATAAATGTACTATGAGGAGCAAATACTGTCGCTAGTATGCTCGTGATTCTCATCCATGTCAAAGCTTGTTGCCTCTTTGAGCCTTTTTAAAGGATAGTATTTTTGCTCTTTTGCTTTAAGCAAGCTTCTGCTTTGCAGAGATCTGCTGTGTTAATGTTGCTCGGCACTGGTTGCTTTAAATGACAACTTTAACATGACTTATTTGGTAATTTGCCTAAGCTTAATTAAACAAACCAGAACTTAGGTCAAATCAGAAATACTGAATTTTGTGGAACCTTTAAAAGCATTCTGTTGAAATAGTACTATGTATATATAGCCTGGTAAGACTGTTACAGTGGTTGTTTGATGTTTACCCATTCTTTTTCTCCTTTCCCTTTCTTCTCCAGTTCCACTCTTATCCTGGGGACCTAGCTTCAATTTTAGTATCTGGTATGTTGAACTTAATGGCATTGACGATCCGGATGTGGTCCAACCGTGCCTCAACTGGTACAGCAAGGTAGGCCTGCGTTTTACATGCCTGTTTGTTTGGAAATTTGGAGTCTCAGAATCTTGTGAAACTTCTCTTACTGGAATTATGTGACCTTTTCGTTCCTTGAATATCAGCTATTAAAACAACAAATACGCGTAGTTAAAACTCAAACCACATGGCTGAGTTTGACTCTTAAGTGACTCTTTCTGAATCGTATCTACTTTTTCTCTTGAAAAAGGAAAAAAAAAGACCTTCCCCCCCCAAAAAAAAAAATCTGAAAATACCACTGAGAAAAACCAAACCCAAACCTGCTAGGTAGATGACAGAACAGCGTAAAAGAAAAGAACATTGAGTCAAAGGGGAGAGTATTAGTAAAATAATGGTTTTCATTGGAAGAGAAATGGATCTTAACAAAATCAGATTTCAATTTCTCTCTCTTCTTGCCTTTTGATTAGTCATTCTTTTACCATCCAAGTCTTTCTGTATAACTATATGCCAGCCTAGAGCCTTTTGGGTTGTGTATATAGCTGTCTTTACAGGGTATAAAAATGAGCATGTTGTAAAAAGAATCCATGTTGGTGTCTCTTCCTGTTGGAGCTCCTTGCACTTCTGGTGCTTCGCTCTTAGTCTTTGAGCTGATGCCACTGGACTATGAGATGTGATCATTTATACCACTTGTCACTTTGAAAGACAGACAGTTCAAGGGTTTCTAAACATTATTTGTATAAACTATATTTAACATAGTACAAGAGGTGCCTTTCCTGTGGGAGGGAAGTGCATATTGACAACTAGAGTTCAGTTTGTTGCTGCTTTTCATGCATAGATCTTCTGGAACAGTTCATGAAATTCATATTGTGTTAAGGAGAAAACATCCTTCTCGGCTGAATAAGGCTGGGTAGTGGAGCATCGTATCTGCTTCCAGAAGGAACAACTTAAAAGTAGATAAAGATTGTGCATTGTACTGAGGCTCCCTCGCCAGTTTATGGTGTTTCTGGTATGGTAAACCCCTCCCACGTTGTGGCCATGTTGTGTGGCTCGTAAGTGGTTATACCAGCATCACGTGTTTCTTCATGGAGCATTTAAAAACAGCACGAAAAGTCCCAGTGGAAGTTGTCTGTAGCTGCTGATTACTGATGGCCACTTCCAAAAAGTACAGTTGCCAGGCTGCTGATGGTTTCCTGTGCTGCTTTCTGCTGCCTGTGCACACGCTGGTGTCTCCTGCATTTTTGACCAGTTGCTGCAATGGGAAAGCTCTGATATTTATTTATTTTTTGGTCGGGAGCCATCTGGTGATGATATGAGCATCTCTTTTGTTCCATCATATCCCATGGAATTGACACTTTTTATGGTCAGCATGTATGTAGTGACAGCTCCTTCAAGGAGTGCCAGCATTGTTCTTCTAACGCTTAGCGCCCTAAAGCATCAAGGCAGAGACTTAGTCATGATTGTTTTGGGCTCAATGAGGATGAGTTGCCAAGTTTTTGGTGATGAGTGCATGTGTCACTGATGATCTCCTCTCTCACAGTTCTGAGAGGCCACTGTTGCCGCATCCGTGTAGGAAGATAGATCTGCTGACCCATATTTGGGGAAAGGCAGAAAGGTTGACCTGTTTCTTCCAGTTCTTTGAGGTGGTGTGACAGTTTTCATGCGTGTTCTTGGAAGTCTCAAAGGCTTTGAAATCTAATAATTCTTTACAGTCTGAGACATCAGATGAAAAAGAAGGTTCTACGCAAAGTTGCTCAACAAAACCTCCCTTTCCTGAAGGGAGCAGAATTGGAAGTAACAGATGAAGACTAAAAGCAGCAGGGCACTCTCCTCAGTTTCTTCCCTACTGCTTTCTCTTTGCTGTCCAGCTTAGCCTGGTGTCCCCTGAAACGCTTTGCTTTTACTGAAGAGTGGGTATACTTCAGCAACTAGGAAATGGCAGTTTATCACTTTTGGGTTTTATCATGAGCGCTTAAATATTTCTAATTCTACGAGTCTATTTGACAGTGTTAATATCTTAGTCTCATGCCTTTGTTACGTTTTTAACCATAGGAATTATTTACAGCTTTGATCTGAAGCTATTATTTGGGTTGTCATCTCTTTAAACCTGTATGACAGCACTTTAAAAAGAGCCTTTTATATACTTTTTCTACACCTTTTTCCATCAAAAAGTTTTTACATTTAACTTCTGAAGTACTACTGTGGTGTCACTTAAATGCAAACTTCTGTATTTCATCAAGTGGCCAACTCACATCCAGCAGTCGTTTGATGTTTTATAAGCCGAGTCGATCAGCCCTGAGAGGCTCAGTGGAAATACTCCAACTCTGAATTTTGTCCAGCAGCTAAACTAGAGGCGCTCAAAGTGCAGAAGCTGGTTGTTACTGGTGTGCAGCTATCCTTGTGCTTGCTCTCCCTTTGAGCAACAAAGAATCTAATGTAGGTTTGGCCTTGACTGATGTAACTGCAGGTTTGCTTAAAGACAGTCTCTGAGGTATCCCTTGGGGGGGAAAAAATGAGGGTTTTTTCCAGTTCTGCTGTAAAACTCTGTTTTAACTTTAATATTCCTTTGCCACAGTCTTGCATTTTTATCAGTACGTGTCCTTGGCCTTTTTCATGTGGGCTGGGAACTGATTTTCTAAAAATGCATAGTTCTGGCTATTTGCAGCTGTGAAATACTGATGGATTAAGAACTAAAAATATAGCACATGGCCGTGTTTCTTTTTAGCTGCTTCAGTTTGAGATTCTTGCTACAGAGCCGTTATTCCGAGAGCTAATTTTTGTTGAACGTTAGTGTTAGTTCTAGCTTTTCAGAAAGATTCTCTTAATTTAAATACCATGAACTTCACTACTAGCAGTGGTATCCACTTAGGAGTAAGATTTTTTTGTCTTGTCATGTGATCAGTTTTACACTTAAGTTACATTTGCTTTTCCCCATAGTAGTTGTGTGTTAAAGAAGGAAATCGAGATTGATTATTTTCTTTCATGCCCTGACATTTAGGTTTGAAGAGTCTGTTTAAAATAAGTGATTCTGCTACTTGGAACTTAACAATCTGTGTTACTTACATGTATTGTTAGCAACTTTGAAAACACAGTGGATGATTGGTAAGCTAAAGGCACAGGATGTAGCTCTTACACAGAGCTTACTACTCCCTCGCAGCTCTGTGCCTGGATTTTGACCCAGTGTGGGTTTTTCTAGCCTGTCTCGCCCCTTCCCACAGCTGAGGGAGAAATGGGGAGCTTTAGCTCATCTATGGTATGAAAGCAGGGTTCTGATTCAAGATACGTGGCAGTACTCTGAGGGTGGAACTTTGGTGTGCACATAAATCCTTGCTTCCCTTGATTCGAAACCCTCGTGAACTCACAGGTTTTGGGGTCAGCCCTGCCTTCACCTTTCTGTTGCAGGAGCAGTGGTCAGCATGAGTATTCCTTTTCTTGTGCTGGGTGGTTTTTTTTTCCCCCTTCTTCTAGAAAAGCTGTGACCTACTTTTCTAAATTATTTTGTTATATAAAAGTCATACAATCAAATTACGTAATGCTGATAGCGAAGGCTTTTTCCTGCTCTGTACTTCGTGTAGGCCTTGGAACAGCAGGGCCAAGCAGATGGGGGGGGAAATAATGGTCACTCCAGAGATCTGGGACACTGTGCACTCTTTTCTTATACGCTTATTAAATTGGATGATACCAAGTTGTATAATTTCTATACTGCTGGAAAGTAAATGCCTGCACAGCTTGTAACGTCTTTCATACAGTGTTCCTCTTTAAGCTCATGAGCAATTTATGTGCAGCATGTGTAAGAGATCCTGCTGCTGTCTCCAGGCAGGTTCACAGGTAGCTCCCAGCAGTGCTGGTAAGAGAAAAATCTACATGTCTCATAGGTTTTCTTGTGTTCCAGTAGTACCGTGAACAGGAAGCCATTCGCCTTTGCCTAAAGCATTTTCGTCAGCACAACTACACTGAAGCTTTTGAGTCACTGCAGAAGAAAACCAAGATTGCTCTGGAGCATCCTATGTTGACAGACCTGCATGACAAACTGGTATTGAAAGGAGACTTTGATGCTTGTGAAGAACTGATAGAAAAAGCTGTGAATGGTAAGAGAATTGGAGGAGTCTGGTATATTAATTTAGAAAAAGCATTGCAATTTTACTGCTTTGGATGTTAATGTAATTAGTAGAATTGGCTGGTTTGTGTGGTAATTTGTATCTGATGTGGTGTACTATCAGGTTTTGGAGTTTTGAGTATGTGCATGATGGAGGCTAAAAATTCAGTCATGTAATCTCTTATCACTGCTACTTACGGAGCCTCTTCCCCCCAGAGATGACAATGGGGGTGCATGTAAGAGTGGGTAAAAACAAGTTCTTCATCTGAGTGGCTGGCAAGCTGAAGGTGGGCATAACTGTCAGAAAAGTCACTGGAGTGGTGAGTGGGGAGGAGTAAAACTTGTGAGTTCTCAGCAGTGATCTATGTCATCATTTCTCATCAGAGCTCACCACCTAGTTGGTGTTTCAGGAGAAGTTCTCAACTGCATTTGAATGAGAATGTCTTTGCCTGTGTGGAAAATGGTCCTTGGAGGGTGGTGCAGAACAAGACAGGGTGACTGGAGTCAGAGGCTGTCTCCCCTTGCAGAGCAGGATGTTGGCAGCCGCCTTCATTGCAATTACTATTAATTTTCTACTTGGAAACTTCTGCCTCCAAAACGCTGCATGTAAATAGCACTTAACTGCTAAAATGAGAGATACATGCTTTCTGTTGATAGAATGGGATACAGAAAGAATTGGGCTGTTGCAGTGAAGTGTCTCCCAAGGACATGTGCAGTGGTTTTGGACCACAGTCTTATAAACAGGGCCGCTCTTCGTTGTGAGCGTACTGCTTGTGACTACCTGCAGTCACTCTTTGTGGGAAACTTGTACTGGCATAAAAAGAGAATGTTGTGTCTGATGTCAGTAGTTAGGGGCTTAGTGGACTTGATTTCATGGATGTTTGGTACCATAGTTCCGTGTTTTTATTTTTAATTCTGAGCTAACCAGCCATTTTGTAATAGCTGCTGGATAGATGCCAGCCTACCTGCTTACTTCCATCAGTGTGGTTGGTACCACTAAACCTGCTGGTGGTTCTCTGGATATGATAGAAATGATAGCTTTAAAATTAAAGTTTGTCTTCAATGAAAACCCACCATCTTCCTGTGAATAAGCAGTTCAACTCTGCACAGTGTTAGGGAGCTTATTGCAACAGGTCTTCAAAAACTGCAGTTAATAGCTTTCTGTGGGTTTTGGGTCAAGGTTTCTCAACTATATAGATAGAACAGCTGAGCTCTGCCCTGCACTGAGCTCCCAGAGCATCTATTGAGTGTTGAGACTGAGAACTGCCAACGTACACATGCGCCCTCCTGAGCATTGCCTGCCCTCCTGAGGCAATGTAACGTTGTTGGCTGGGATGGAAGCGTGAACAGCTTCCTGCAATGCAGGGGCATTTTGCAACCAGCAGCTTCCTCTGGAATCTTCAGGGCAGGGGAGGGTTGCAGGATGAGAAAGCGGTAGAGAATTGTGGCTGGCTGTTGCTGTCTTTGCAGCGTTTCTCAAAGGCATGAGTGCCTGGGAGAGCTGATGAGCCCACTGGTAGGAGGCAGGATGTGCTGAGAGCCAGACAGGTGCTATACGCCAGTGGTGAAGATTTTGCCAACGCATCGGCTTGCTGCCTTGGCTGTGGTTTAGACTTGTCAGTGCTAAGAGGCCGTCCTCTTTCCACTTCATTGCAGGCTGTAGTAGGAACTATTTCTTCAGTGGAATTTATGTAGAGGTCTAGAATGTGCTGAGTAAGTTCTTTCAAAAAATTGACTTTTTCTTGGGCACTAATGAAGTGAATGCTTGTGACATCATTTTTTGAGCTATATATGTTGATTTACTTTACTACTGAATATTTACCATGCTGTATTTATTGTACCAGCAGTTTTCCCCTAGGACTAGAGCTGAAGTGGTGCTTTTGTTCCCCCTTGTATGTTGAGAGTGGTGTTCCTGTCTGCAGTGCTCAGCTTTTCCAGCTGTGGGAGTACTGACAAAGGACTTGCCTAGTAAAAAAATTGAAGGTCTTGTCCGTTTGTCAGACAGCACAGTACACTTGTTTCTTTGCAGATTGTTTGTGAATAATCCTGCTTCCATGGTTCTTGTAATTGTGTCCCTTTTTTAGAGACTGGGCTCCTCAGTATCACTTAATCAAACTAGAGGTATATGCTGTAGCTTATTTCTTCAGTAAGTACTACAATAGAGAAGCAAATGTTTCTAGTAACAGGCAGGTGTAAGGTAACTTAACAGGAGAGTCTTCAAGTAGCATCCATAGGTTTTGTCTCTGCTTCTGAGGGACAGAATAATAAGCATGAAGATGTTTATATTGGTTCCTTTTAATCCAGCACCTGGCTAGCTGAAGTTAAATGTCAGTGTGCGTGTCTCCCATTGCTCTGTTGCTCATCCTTAATGATTTTGCTTGTCTTTGAATGCATTAACCTTCCCTCATCCTGCAATTCTTTATGCTGTCTTAAGTTTTTGTACTGATTTAAAGCTTTGCTGCCTCCCAGAACCCTTCAGAGAGAAGTGCCTCAGTGTCTTTGTCCCAAGACACTGAGGCTGTATCCTGTATTTGCTTTAAGCTCTACAGCTACGGACTTGTGAGTCAAACCTGCCTTTACTCAGGACACTGTGTCCCCTTGCCCCTTGCTTGGGCTGCTGCATGGCAAATCAGGTCAGGGAGCAGAAGTGGCTATGATGTGGGAGAGATTAGGACAACCCTCTTCTAATAGCCACAAAAAATCCTGATACTGTGGCTGGAATAATTTGGGTGGAGTTGTATGAGATGACAAGTGAAATTGAGATTCTGAATGTAGCTGATATTTAACAGCTGGATCCTCCGTGGTAGGAAGGGAATAGATGTTTTTGCCTTCAACACATTCTCCCATAGTATGACTACCATCAGCTCCCTGTGGTCCTTCAGTTACCTGTCCTTAGCGGGTTCCACATCTCTGAAGCTCCTCTGGTTGAAAGATGCTCGTTAGCACCCAGCATTTTACCATTTTACTTTCTTACCAGTTTTGTTGTGAAGTCTCCATAGCTTGCTGCTTAGTCTCTAAGGTGTGGGTGTTCTTACACTGTACTCCTCTCTGCTGCGTTGTTTTTCCACATAAAAGCAGATTAACTTTGGTCCCATGTATGGTCTGTGTGGTGTAGTTGAAGTGTAGAGTTAATTGAGATACACAGATCCTTAAATTATCCCTGAAATTGTTCAAAGAGCAAACTGTTCTGTACCAGACTGGACATGAATATGTGAACTTCTGACCTCTTACTGATCTGAGAGTTCATTGCCTTAAAGGAACAAACAGAAGTGCAGTGAGGGTGAGGGTGATACTGCACACTCGGTTCAGCCTAAAATGTCTTCTGGAGGGGCTAATATTTGCAGCGGGAGGTATTTCAGAAGTGAGCTGTGTTGCATCTCTTGCAGGCTATTTCCATAGGCTTAGTCATGTAGAAAAAGAGTAGGTGGTCAAGAATTAGCGCTAGCAGAGCTAAACTCTTGTTCTTTTGCATTGCTAATGATGAATGCTGTCTTCCACCTCACATCACCAGATGATTTCTTTTGAGAGCTCGGTGGCAGGCAGCCACACTTTTCCCGCAGATTTCTTTTGACTTGTGCATTACACTAAGAAAATGGGCAAATGGAAACTCTGGCAGCTGCCTGACTTCCTCTCAAATATAAAAGGTTCCCTAAATCTCAGCTGGTTCACAGACTTGGTTCAAATGCTTCACATTTGGATTCATTCCTATAGCTTTCAGATGGCCTATATTATTGAAGGGGTAAAAAAAAAAAATATCTGCTTAATATTCCTACAGAGAGCATGCCGAGTGCACATTACTTACTTGAACTGTTTGCAACTACTGTAGACGTAGAAGGCTGCTTGAAATGGAATGAAGATCTGCTAGTTTCATATTAGTATTCTGGGGGCTGAGGTGTTCCTTCTGGTAGTTCCCATGTCAGTAGGTGATATGTGTTTATCTGTTGACAAGTTGGCCCCGTATGACAAACAAGATGTTGTGATGCACAGCCAGCAGGCTCAAATGTCTCCTGAAACTCAGGATGCACAGGAACGCTTCTGTTCTCCTAGAAGCTCTAGACAGACATGTATACCTTAATTTAACCTTAAAATATGCTTGGATTCTGTTCTGAGAAAGTATGGATGCCGGCTTGCTGCTCTGTAGTATTGGGATATGAGGAGAGGAGAGGCTAGCTAGGGATCCAAATCCCATGGCAAGTGCGTGGTATGGCTTGCTTAGAAGAAAGTGTATCTTGCCAAGCAGATATGCAAACCTTGTATCCTGTTTCGTCTTTCCTAAGAAGGAAATGTAAGAGGATATAACAGCTTTGAGGCTGGGAAAATTCACGTTTCCTTGTTGCTTCTTCTAGGGAACCTGCTTTGGAAGGGGGGTTGGACTCCATCTCTTGAGGTCCCTTCCAACCCCTACAATTCTGTGATTCTGTGGTTCAGCATCTTGAGTAAATTCTTGAATAATGGCTGGATTTAGATCTGGCGTCATCTTTCTTGTCTGCTTCAGCTCTTCATTAGAGGCATTTTTGTCACTACCAAACCTTCGATCTGTTTAGGTGTTTTGTGTAGGGGTTTTTTTGGTTCAAGAAACATCTTAAAAAAAACCCCAAAACCCACCACACAGAAATTAACAGACTAAAGGCCGCTCTGAAGGCTTTTTTCCCCAGCTGTTGACAGTGAAATGGATAGATTTTAGTAATTCCGTCTAGAGACCATAACAGAACTTTTACTTGTTCCTGATTGGCTTCAGCAAGTTAAATATTTTTGTCCACAATGTTTGTCCTGATCCTTTCTAGGTAACCAGTAATTGGCTGGCAAAATAAAGGCTTAGGTTATCAGGGAGGTAGAATTTACTAAGCTTTAGCCTCTTCAGCCTCTGTGAACTTCACGTTGTTACGTCCAAAATGCGTCACAGCTTGAAAATAGTACAAAATAGAAGTATCAGTTTTGGCTGGGGTTTTAGAGTGTAAGCATGGACGTTGAAATGAGAGGCCTCTGGACTGAAGGAAAAGATTTCCTTTAAAAACTTGCACTTCACACTTTTTTTTTTCTATAGGAGCCTTGAAATTTATTTTAAACTCCTGATTCATTGGGAGCAGCTGACAAATCTGAGCAGGCCTAGAGCTGATCTTCAGTGCCTTGCAGAAGCTTTGGAGACCTTTTGGTCAGCAAGTACTATCCTGGCAAGAAACATAAGGAGTGCTCTAGAATAGGTCTGGCATTGAGTACAGAATCCACCTAGAAATCATCCTTTTTTTTTTTTTTAAACGTTATTTTTTTCCCTGGTGGTGTCAGACAGGTGGTGATTCAGCTTCCAAAACAAGCTGCTGCTGGTTTGCAGTGCAAGTAGAATGAATGTGGAACTGCTCCCAGCAGAAAGAAACATTTCTGGGAAGCAAGCTGGAGTATTTCCAAACCAATGTCCCATGGAAGACAAGAAGCATTATTAAAAGAGGCTGAAGGCACAGTAGGGGAGAAGTGTCATATCTTTGACAAGTGCAGCCTGTGGGTGTTGAGCATAGGAGAGAGGTTAAATCACCCTTTCAGATCATATGTGGTGTAATTCATCTCTTGAGCTATTTATGCCCAATTATCTATTGGCTGCCGTAGGGATAAATATGGTTTTGCATTCTGCTTTGAAGACCAAGTGCTCTAACGATCACCAAAAGGCTGGCTTTCTGTCTAGGTTTGTGGCTAGAAAGATCTGTCTGAGTCAGTATGGGCTTTCTTACAGTGCTTGCATTTGTTCTGTTGGAAGTTGGCTTTTCTGAATCAGAATTCATGAAACCTAAAGTTTAAAGCCTCTCATGTCAGCTTTATAAATGCTGAAGAAGCGGGAGTTAGGAACTTTAGTTTTAAAACCAAAACAAACCACTACTTTACCTAATGCTGAGCAAACTTCTGGCTTTCCTCAATTACCTAATGCTAGGAGAGAGCTGATATTTTTGGCTGTAAGACAGGTGAAAGTAAGATTTGCTCTGCCTTCACAGAGTATTTAATTTGAAAAAGTTGCAGAACTAAGTTTCTGGAAGTTGAAAGCAGTTTTTGATTTTAAGACCAAATTCAGCACCTTTCAGGATCTCTCAAGTGCCCTTATTTTCCTAGTAGATGGTCTCTAAATAGAGAGGTCATCTTCTCTCAGGAAGTACTTACTGCCTTAATTAAAACCTGGATTTAAGTCATGGCAAACTCCAGGATTGAAGGAAATGCTTCAGAATATCCTTTGAATGCTGTGTCATGTTTAAGAAAGATTTAATTTTTTTTTTTACCTTTTTGTAAATAAATAGGGATTTTTCTTTTTTTATCTGTATGCCTACCAAGGGATTTTCTAGAAATGAACAGAGGCATTGAAAATCTGCTAAATTCTTACCTCAAAATCACAGTTACTGGGGTCTCAAGAACTAAAAAGTATTAGATGCAATTTATTAATTTAACTTTTCCTTTCTCTGCTGGGGAATGTGAAACTGATTCCTGAGTAAGTTTGCCAGGTACCATCCTACCAGAGAGGATCGCTGTTGGATATTAGGTGATTGAGGACCCCTGAATGCATCCTTCCCCTAAGTGGCATACGTGCAGGGCACTGTTTCAGTACCAAACCATGCAGATCTCTCGTTCGAGTCCTCAGTCTGCTTGTGGTTGTTATCACTGTAGTAGTGGTGTAAAATTGGGTGTCTGAAGTCCCATTTTTATTTTAGGTAATGTATAAATGTGGAACAAATGCTTGTCATGAAGGAGTTGTGTCTTGAGATGGTGGAGTGATGATGGGTGGGATGTAGCCAGGTGAGCAGATGTCATGGGGTTGGCCATAAGCAGTCTTAAGAGCTTGTGGTGCCTGCAGAAGGTAAGAATTGATTGATTTTTTTAGAGGACGTATTTGGAGAGCAGCGAGTTCCTCAAACACTTGCTAAGCCCTTCCCAGACTGCAGAGCAGTCCCAGGGAGCATGGGTGTTAGGAATCTCCTTTTTCCAAAAAAAATAATTCTGTGATAGGCCAATAACGTGATGAGAATTAGGAACTGACCTCCAGATGCCAAAGAGATGAAATCCAGTAGGTGTCCAAGGCACAAGGGGAGCTTGGATGCAGTGCTGGCATTAAAGCTTCTTACAGAAATGCTGCAGTTGGCATATCTGGCCAGTGACCTCATACATCTTCTGTTTCTCTTCTTGCTTAACTCTCTGAAGAGAATGTAAACTATTGTTTTTCATCCAGTGCTTCCTTGTCCCATATTGTAGCATTTAAACAATCTGCTTTTCTTCCCTTCTCTTCTTAGATGAAGCTCCAGAGATGCTGCCTGACCTAGTTTTAACTTAATGTGTACTAAAATGGTTGAGTTTTACATGCACTGGCAACTTTCCTTTTGCTTAAATAAGGGGGAGGGATTCAATTCTTAATTAAATACACCACACTGGAGGTTTAAACAATTGGCATGACCTGCCAGGCAAACTGGGTAATTCTTGATTGATCTAGTAATGAGTATTCTTTTTATTTTAGTGCTTACACATTTAGTTCATTAGAAGTTTAACAAACTAACTGACATATACAGAGAATTTACTTAAAATGAAGGCTTTGGAGTAGCACACTGGATTGAGTTTGGCTGAAGTAACCTTCATTAAAAGTAATTTTGCTATAATGGAAGCATAAGCATTTTATATGGCAATGTTTTTGTCTTGCAGATGGCTTATTCAATCAGTATATCAGTCAACAAGAGTACAAGCCTCGCTGGGGGCAGATCATCCCCAAAAGCACCAAAGGTAAGAATATTTCTTACAATATAGAGCCAATTCTGTCTTGTTCCTTTGGGGTTATTGAGCAAGGAAGTGATGCAAGAAAGCTGCTTCTGGGACAGTGGTTCTAGGGATTGGTTTTGTGTATTTGCCTGAAAAGTCAGTGAAATACAGTCATATAATCATAGAATGGTCTGGGTTGGAAGTACCCCAAGGATCACAGAGTTCCAACACCCTGACACAGGCAGGGCCACCAACCTCCAGCCCTGGATCTACACAAGGTTGCCCAGGGCCCTAGCCAACCTGGCCTTGAACACCTCCAGGCACGGGGCATCCACCACCTCTCTGGGCAGCCTGTTCCAGGCTCTCATAAGTCTTTCTATAAAGAATTTCCCCCTAATATCTAATTTAAAGCTTCCTTCCTTTAGTTTTAGTCCATTTCCCCTTGTCCTGCCATTGTCTGCCCTTCTAAAAAGTTGATTCCCCTCCTGTTTCTCTGCTCCCGTCAATCTGGTTTCTTGTTGAATAAGGAACACTACAGCGGCACTAGCTGTAACTTCAGAGTAGCTAATCAGTTCAGAAACAAACCTTAGAATATAGGTTAAGTGTGAGAGCAGTTATCTGTATGACTGGATTTAATGCATGGAGTCAATGTAGATGTACAGCAAAGAGTGGCAAATAAATGCATTACCTTAGCAGGGCGTATTTTAAATTTGAGCTGTGCCTTTTGAAGTCTTGGTGTGTTATACGGTAAATCTAAACCGTGGGATCTTTTCCCATCGCTTTCTGCCTTGAGAGGAGACTTGTAGTGGCAGCTTTGACGACAAAGTACAGAAATCACTGTCATACAGCAAATGTAGGATTCAAGGTGACAGTTTCCAAATGTGGAGCACTGTACCCAAATCTCTTGGGAAGGGTTATCTATGAATACGAGCGGATTTCTCTTTCAGCGGAACACAGGTTATCTTTCTAAGGTTGTTTCCCATAATGACACCTGTCCTGAATGCTTGAGATACCTGAAGCCATTAGAAAGCTGCCTTAATTGGACAGTTGGAATTCCCTTATATAAGGAATTGATGCAAATCCACCTGTGCTGTATCGGTGCTGTTACCTCTTTGCTTGCATCCCCTGGGTGCCTTGCTGTCATTTGAGTGTATGTTCTCACTCCTCAGCCTTCAGGCAGCTCTCAGGTGGGGAGAGATGGAAGGGAGCAAAAGGTTGTTTCTGTCCTTACCACCGAAGAGCTGCAAAGATAACTCAGACCTCATTTGTGTGGACCAGTGTATGTCAGGAGCTCTCAAGCTCCTTTCCAAGGCTCTCAGAGTTGTGGTTAAGAGCACCGTATTCGTTTTAGCTGTCTGTACTGTCAGATGCCAGATAATTCAGTGTAAAACTCTCTGTGGTTTTATAATGCATGAAATAATACTACCTGGAAAAAAAATGTTTAAAGGATAGTGATTAAGTTGCTCTGCTTCCATGTAGTGTTTTGGCCATATGTGAGGATGTATCTAGATTTGGTTTAAAAATTATGTAAAGGAAATCTCTCCCCTCCCCCTTTTTTAAAGGTGATGGGGAAGACAGCCGGCCGGGGATGAGAGGTGGCCATCAGATGGTTATAGACGTTCAGACAGGTGAGTAGCTGCTGAATTTCTTAACTAACTTAATTATTTAATCAGTTATTTTTTTATAAATACGTAAATGTGTTTTTTTCAGAGTCTGTCTTCAGATTTTGAGGAAAAAAAATAGCATTTTCTAATGGTTGCTTTAATTATTCAACTTTCTGTCTGGAACTATAAGTGCCGTTCCCACCCCCCTTCTTCCCTGTTCATTCTCTATTATGCCTTAGCCGTCGCTTTGTCTTAACTAAGAAACCAAGAAGAATTGTTTTTAATTTTTTTGTCCCTCCTACCTTCTTAGAGCTGGAGCTTAAGCAAGAGAGGAGAAGTTAGGGATGATCATTTCCCTTATCTGCTGCAGACTATGCTCCTTGGAGGAGCACTTAAGCAATAGACCTGATGTTTTGAAACATTCCTTGTATTTTGGTTGGGGTGGTTTCTCATTTCCACAGTGTGCAAGAAACTGCTGTTTAATTATATAAATATAACTGCTACAGGAGACATTTTTTACAAAAATGTTTCCTGTAGCAGTTTAAATAATGGTTCAGCCTCTGTTTCTAAGGGCCCACAGAGAAAAGAAAGGCGGAGGGTGTATAAGTAAAGGTTCCGGTGATTGTTGTTCTCTATAATTTTCTGTATCTTTATCTTTTGCTTTTATTTAATCAAATTTCTGTGGTCTGTCATTCCTTACTTTAGTATCTGCCTGTGTCTTTGATAAGTGAATGTTTTTTATGAGTAAAAGGTATTGTTCTTAGAAAAGGAGAAACGAGATGGGCGTGTGAGTATCAGAGAGGGATATAGGGGTGGCATTGAGGGACTTGGCAAAAAATCACCATTGGCTGTATCTGTTGTGGTCATATGGACGGAGACCAGAGCATGTGACAGGATAGTACCTTCAGGAGTAATTTGCTAAGTCATAGTGAACAAGCGAAAATGCAGCAGTAGCTGCAGCCCTTGGCTTTTATTCAGAGTGTATTACTGCTCTAGAGGAAGCACTCGAATTATTTTGTATATGAAAGCAAACTACTTTTTCTTTTTTTTTTTTTTGGTCGGGGAGGTTTGAGGTTCGTTAGGATAAAAGGCTGCTGAGGATCGCTGGTTTGCCCTCAGAAGCAGCTGTGCACGCTCCCTAGTGGCCTCGGTGGATAAGGAGGCAGCGGCTCTTTAACCAGAAGAAATGTGAGCCTTGTCAAACTTGGACATGGTAGTCCTTTAGACCTGAAAGTAATAGGCTCGTAGCATAGTGAGTCTTATTTCAGTTTTGGTTGGTTTTCTTAAGTCCTAGTAAGTGTCTCGACCCTTCCTTTGATTCGAGATTTCACTCTGCTTTTACAAGGCAGTAAAAAGCATCTGTATAATTTTTTCATAGAACTGTAGAATCTCCTGAGTTGAAAAGAACCCGTGAGGACCACCAAGTCCGACTCCTGGCTCCACACAGGGCCAGCCAAGTCAGAGCATGGGACTGAGGGCATTGTCCAGATGCTGCTTGACCTCAGTCCATCTCTGTGCTTTGACCCCTTCCCTGAGGAGCCTGGGCCAGCGCCTGACCATGCTCTCAGTAAAGAACCTTTAATTGCAGGAAACGGGCAGGAGAGCCTGTACAGAGGTGGAGTCCCAGTGTGGGAGAACTGGATCTTAGAATCACTAGGTTGGAAAAGACCTTTGAGATCGAATCCAACCGTCCCTGTCCTCTACTAAACCATATCCCTGAGCACCTCATCTACCTGTCTTTTAAATACACCCAGGGTTGGTGACTTAACCCTCTCCCTGGGCAGCCTATTCCAATGCCCAATAACCTTTTCGGTGAAGAATTTTTTCCTAATGTCTAATCTGAACCTGCCCTGGGGCAGCTTGAGGCCATTCCCCTTTTCCTATCAACTGTCACTTGGCTGAAGAGACCATCGCCCACCTCTCTACACCCTCCTGTCAGGTAATTGTAGGCAGTGATATGGTCCCACTCAGGCTCCTTTTCTTCAGGTTAAACAACCCCAACTCCTTCAGCTGCTTCTTGTAAGGTTTACCCTCCAGCCCCTTCCCCAGCCTGGTTGCCCTTCTCTGGACATGCTCCAGGACCTCAGTGTCCTTCTTGTTAGTGAGGAGCCTGTGAATGCAACACTCAAGGTGCGGCCTCACCAATGCCGAGTACAGGGGCACAATCCCTTCCCTGGACCTGCTTGGCCACGCTATTTTTGATACAGACTAAGATACTGTTGGCCTTTCTGGCCACACTGCTGGCTCATGTTCCGTCTGCAGTCTACCTGTGTTACTGAGTGACTTCTCACTGTCATGCTAGTGGTGATGGGATACAGTCAGAAATTGTCTCTGTGGGATATTTGGGAAGTTGTTCTTAGTTTTGCTTTCAGGTCCATTGAAGCTTGTAAAAGACTAAATGTCCTTGAGAGTATCAGCTTTACCATTTAACTTGGCTCCTGAACGGGCTGGGGGGGAGTTCTTAAAACCAGTTATTGCTGATTACTCGAGTTTTCCTGTTGAATATAGGTAGTGTTTAATGAGGCTGTGGGAATTTAGCCAGTTATGTCAGGATGTGTGTTACAGGCCAGAGCTGTAAAGTTCCCTGGCTAACCTTGAGCAAACCCAGTGTTAATGGAAAAAGGAGCAGCGGCATCCTCTTTCCTTCAAACACATCCTCCCTTCCTTACCCACACACTTGTTGAGTTACTTTTCTTCAGAAGTCTTTGGCAATGGAAGGAAAAGAAACTCACTTTGTACCCCTCATTAGAGGGGTAAGGTCCGTTTCAAAAACTAATATTTTCTTCAACTTTGATCTTTTAGAAATGAAATGGAACACCAAAAATCATACATAGAAGGAGGTTTGAAGTTTTGTATCACATAGATGTTGGAAGCAAATTATAATCTCTGGTGTCCAGACCTGCTGTAGCTATAACTGAACTATAAATGGTTCTGCTTTTTGATTAGCTTCACGGAAATACAAACCAGTTATTACTGATGAAAAAATACAAGTTTATTTTTAATAAGGTTTGCAGTACTGAGCCTGCTGGATGTGTGTGTGTTAGTGATAGGATAAAGGATACTGGTTGGTAAGTAGTTGAGCTGGATCTCAAGTTACTGATAGTGCCAATGTTGAGTCACTGAGACTCTGTTTATGCTCTGAGTTTCAGGTATGATACAGTTTAATTTCGTCTAAACGGCTTTTTAGCATGTTTTATCTTCCAGTTAGGGTAGGCTGAAAGTAACTGAAAGAGTAATTTTGGCATCTCTGCTGGGAGGTAATAACTTGTGCTGTAGCTCATTTCTATCTGATGTTCACACTCTTAATACCTGCTGCAGCTGTCTCAGAGTAAGAGCAGCGTTCTTTGTGCTTTGAAAAAATTGTCAAGCAGTTTGAAATGAAAGTGCAGGTGTTTTGGGATAGAGCACTGAGAATGCAGCCTGATACCTTCCTAGATAAAAAAATAAATTGGGAGTTACTGATCCTCACAGTGTTTTCACTGCTTTTAATCATATTAACTCTCAGACTGGAATGACTCTGGATGGCAGAATTAGAAAGGTGGTTTTGGTACATTTACTAAGAGGCATTCCTGGTTGTAGTTGGAAACCACTGTTATGTACTTTAAAACTTTAGACTGTGAATGAAAGGAGAAGGCTTATATTAGTTTTGCTTTTTCCTGCAAGGTGTGTGTCTTACATAGCTCCTCAAAGGGCAGGCTCTGGAGTTTTCTGCACTTCCCTGCATGGAAGGATAAATATTTGGGTAATCACCACACAGGAGCATCGATTTAAACCAAAAGTATCCCAATACCCCCAAAAGTGGAGAAATAAAAAAAACCCCAGAAGTACTGAAGACCATACTGTGTTAAGTGTGCTGAATGTCAGTGATGAGAGGTTCTGCTGCTGTTTGTGTAGGCCCTGGTGTAATGTTCAAGCAGTAAAACTCAGGCTTGTGTATAGTACTGTGTTCCCAGATGCCTTAAGCCCTGCTGCAGTTTTGGACAAGGGTGTAGGCAGCTAGCACTGGTACCTTGATTAACGTGACTTTGATTATATCCTCTCAGGCCTTTTTATAAATTGAGATATGGCAAGCATTTCAAAATGCCAGTGCTTATTCTGGAATAAAGTGGGAATGGGTAAATGGATTGCCAAATTCAAGTTTTAAGGAATGGCTTTGGGTGGATTAGGTGTACTGTGTTTTAGAGACTTGGTTTGTAATTCCATGGTTAAGGTGGAATTGATCTCTGCTCATGTAGGGCAGACGCAGTTGTACGTGAACAGCAGTGTAGTCCATAAAGTCATATAATTTATTTGGTAACAGAATTATAGACTATTTTTTCAGATAGAATGATTTCTCTGTAATCTTTTGTTTAACTGTTCAGCTATTATTTCATTTGGTTAAAGCCTTCTGAATTTTTCTGATAAGCCTGTTTTAGAAATAATAGCTAAGCAACGAGGGTGATTTTTTTGTGTGTGCAGTTCTCTTTGGCAAGTGTAACATTTTTTGAAGGGAAATATTAGTGAACAGTCTTTATTGATGCATTACCTCTGTTTGCTCACTGAAGTGAAACTACTCTAATTCTGGTCATGCATTGTTTTGCTTTCCCTTTTGTAAGAACAAATTCTGCTTCTTTCTATTAGATAAGTGAGAACAAATCTGTAGGTTGGGAAAAGTGGGAGACTCAGAGTGGTGGGCAAGGTGGGCCACACGATGGAAACGGTAAGTCTGTCTCAAAAGCAGCATGGGAAAGTGAAAAGGATGAAGTGAGAGCAGCAGACATGAAGAAGGATGCTGTTTTGCCTGAGGAAAACACTGCTATCCATAAGATATTTAAAGACAGGACTTGTGTACAAGATGAAGAGATCTCTGAAACAAAACACAGATGGCTTCTAAGCTCTGAAACACAAACAGCTGCTGAATCCTGGAGGTTATTCAACTTCACAGTGCTTTTGCATTTGAGAAGAAGACTGTATGCCTACCCAGACCAGCCCTAGCCTAACAAAAACTTACATCCAGCCACCATCTACACCAAACTGGGATTTGGAAACTGAGTGGTGTGATACTTCAAGGCTTTATAGTTGTGCTCTTAGCACTCCTTGCAAAGTGGACAATGCTGCTTGCAGATAACTGGATTATGGTTACTACATCCTCTTGTAGTATTTTGAGGATTTTGAGGTATTTTATGCCTGGATTTTTTTACTTCTGAGATGGATTCTTTTAGTTCCAGGGACACTGATTCTCATATACCCCCTCACAAAGTTCTGGCTGGTGATTGATGAAGTAGAGAATAGGGCTTTGAGTCAGAGGGTCCCCTATGGACTGCAAGGAGAGCTGGGTGAGGTTCAGCCAAGAAAAACAAGAGTCCTGTATCTGGGATGTCACAGCTGTGTGCAGCATATAGGCTGGGACTGACTGCATGGCAAGAAGATTTGCAAGGTGGTAGACAAGTGGCTGTGGGTTAGTAGTGTGTCCTGGTGATGATGAAATCCCAGCTTCCTGCTAGGCTGAATTAGCAGAAGTACAACCATCAGGTTAAAGGGGATACAGGTGTCCCTGTGTTTGGCATTTGTGAGGCCACATCTGGACACTGCCCAGTGTGGGCTCTGTGGTACAGTAGGGATGGTCACAATCTGAGAATGAGCCCAGTGAAGGGCCATCAAGGCATTTAGAGGCTGGAGCACATGGTGAGATACTTAGGGAGCTGTTTTTCTTCAGCTTACAGAAGAAAAGTTCTGGTCTCCTCAGTTCAAGAAGGATACAGAACTCCTTGAAAGAGTCCAGCACAGAGTCTGGACTCATCTCAAGATGATTAAGAAAGTGGAACACCTTCCTTGTGAGGAGAGGCTGAGGGAGCTGGGCCTTTTAAGCCTGGGGAAGAGGAGACTGAGGGGTGACCTCATTAATGCTTATAAAAGGGCGAGAGTCAGGAGGATGGAGCCAGGCTCTTCTCAGGGATGACCAGTGATAGGACAAGAGGCAATGGGTACAAGCTGGAGCAGAGGAAGTTCCATGTGAATATAAGGAGGAACTTTTTCCCTGTGGGGTGACAGAGCCCTGGGACAGACTGCGCAGAGAGGTTGGGGAGTCTCCTCTGGAGATACTCAAACCCACCTGGATGTGTTCCTGTGTGATTTAGTCTGGTGATCCTGCTCTGGCAGGGGGGTTGGACTAGATGATCTTTCGAGGTCCCTTCCAACTCCTGAAGTTCTGTGATTCTGTGAAAGGCTCATGCAAGGATCTTAGAGCTGTCATCAACTAGGTAATAGCAGAACATGGAGAAGATAGAGGCAGGCTCATTTTTGGGGATATGCAGGGATAGGAGGGGAGGGCATTGGGCAGAAATTGCAGCAAGGGCAACTCCAGTTAGTTACTAGGAGAAAAAAGGGAAAAGAAAAATACAATTAAGAGTCATTGTAGCAGGGGTCTTGACAGTCTGAAGTATCCATCCTCTGGGATCCTCAAGCATAACAACGCTTCCCTGCGCAACCTGGTCTGTCACTGAAGTTAGACCTGCTGTGAAGGGTTGGGGAGACAACTGATGGACTGGGTGATGTGCAGAGATATTTTAGGTCCATAAATCTTTCATGTTTTATGTAGAACTGTTCAAGCAGACAGACAGAAACACCATTTTTCCAAACTGTTCAGTTAAATATGTTTTGGGGGTTGGAAAGTATTAATTGTGCCGATATATCAGTAAGTAAAAGCAGGGATACCTGGGCAGACCAAGCATCTTTTGTCAGCCTGACTTCAGCAATTTGCTGTGTGTATCCTGATCGGATGAGGAAGACTTGGTCTCCCAAATCCCCCCAAGGATTTCACCACTCAGAAGATGGACTTTATGGGACTTGCAAAAGCTGACTTGGAGAACCTTTCTAAACCTAGACTGAATCTTCCCCAGGACTGTTGGTATTTAACAGGGATTGGAGAAGGTTGCTTTGCATAATTTTCTTAAGAATAGAACTTAGAGAGGTCAACAGGCAATATGTTTATTTTGGGGGCATGCATTCTCTAATACTTTGTTGTGGAGTGCTCTGGCACCTTCTAGCCTCCTGGAGGGCGAGGGAAGAAAAGAATTCAGGCATTATTTTTGACTGAGTAAGCAGTTTAGGAATATTCACAGAACATATTTAATTCAAAGTGTTGAATTTGTATTCAAAAATAAATGTGGAGGAGATAAGGTGAAAATGCTGGAGGAGAAATGTGACTTCCTAAACGTAACTGGTAAAAGCTTTGGGTAAATATAACTGCTTTCATGGATTTTTTTGTTGCCTTGCAGGTAGGTTTGAAAATTATTCTGCTCTGTTCCTAAAGCAGAGTAGTAGCTTGCTTTAATAAAGCAGCATCCATATTGCCATGTTAAATATTGCTTGGGTACAAAGGAGCAATCCTTCCCTCTGCCAAAGCAGGATGTGCTGCTTTCATCTTGAGTTCCCTACTGCTGCTTAAGTAGAAATAGTTGTACTGATGTGAGACTGCTGGGCTCCCCTCATGCTTCCCTGCTCCTGCTGCCTGGAAGTTTGTGGTATCTTCCCCATGTCTGCTCTCTTCTTGGAGAATTTGCTGACATTGTTTAGGGGGTTGTAGCAATGCCTGGTAGTGTTGGGCATGCATCCTCTGTCTGTCATGGAGCTTTGCTTGCAGGATGAGAAAATAACCCTCCCAACAAAATCTGAGATGACAAATACAGCAGAAGGTGCGATACCAGTTGGGGAACAGAGTGAAGTTTGACTTTTTAAAGCAAAAATTAAAAACACCCAAACAATTTTCCCTTATACCATGGGAGAACATTAACAAACTTCAGAAGAGCTATGAACAAATCTTTTCTTGATGTTCCCAGCAACAGATGCGTTTATGCATAAGAAATGCTCCTTCAAAGTACAGCAACTTCCTACAAAAATATGTCTGTAGTCCTGTAATAAGACTAAAAAATGGTAGTCACTCTGAGTCTAGATAGTGATTGAGCCTTGTTTTCATCCAAGCTATGGTTTTACATCAAGATTAGAAATAAATTTGGCACACTGTTCATGTAGACTCGTGTTATCGTGGTTGCTCTTGGACTCTGGGGATGCTCATGGTTCACCTTAGCTGGGTGACTGCACTCCTCTTTCAGTACTTACATGCTCTTTAAGTCTGTCAGCTTGATTTTAGGTAAACTTTCAAAAAATCTGAGTTTTCATCCAATTCATTCAGGTTTGCTATTAAATTTCATCGGAGACAACAAAGCCCTTGCAGGCAGGCAGGACATTTTGGCAAGGCCCCAGTAGGATACTTAGCTGGTGCCAAATCTTTTTATTTTTCTCAGCTATCAATGAAGCTGTTGTGGTAATGTGGGTTTTGTGAGCTGTGAGAATTTATGCTCACAAAGGGACCTGCTCTTTGCAGGGAACACTGGGAGCCCTGAGTCCAGGAGGAAGGGTAATTAAAGTTAATGAACCAGGGTAACCTTTCCATGGTGATGACCACTATCCTGATGGTAGGTAAGGGTCAGGGACTATTCCCATTTTGTAATTGCACTTCTAACTCTGCTCTTTAATTGGTGTTGGATTAAAAATTGGCCGTTACCTCTGTGATACAACTGGTTTGTGGATTTTAAAGGAGTTTTTCAAAGCTCTGCAAGTCTTCAGTGGCTTGTTCTTCTTGGAGTTGGCTTTGTGATGTGCTTTAATGCAGTCTAAAAATGAAGTATTTTTAGCGTTTGAGACCAGATAGTGATGCTTTACAATGGGAGCAGCTTAGTTAACTTTCAGTGTTGAAACAGAGACTTCTTCCTTAAATACTTCTAATGTTCAGAGGCTTCATCTAGGTTTATGAGCATGTCTAAGAAGCCCTTGAGCTCGGTGTTAATGGAGCAGTTGTGGGTTTAAGGTAATGGGTTCTAAAGATGGGCCTGAAACCCTGGTTTAAATCTAACTCTTCTGCTTCATTGCTTTTGTGGTACTAGGTAAGTTACCTAAGGCATTTCTCTAGAAGGGGATTTCATAGTTGACATAAACTTTGTCAGTAATGGACTAAACAGAAAAGCTTTGCTGCTGTGATCTCAGAAGTCTTTCTAATCTATAGATTTTGCACCAAATGGGGTACAAACTGTGCTGTCAGTATCCAAAATGTTAAATATTCTTCATTTGTCTGTCTTGAATTTTAATCAGAAGGCAGTGGATTTGATTGCCTCTGATGTATATGTAGAAATAGAAAAAGACTCCTTGAGAATTGGCTGTCCATCGATCTGAAAAATTTCCATTACTAAACCAAACCATGTTTCTTTGTCGTGGTGCCTGGCTCTGTTCAAAGAGGAGCGCTGCTTTAAGTATCTCTTTCAATTTCCCTCCTGATTGTCTGTTTGTCACAGGTAGTTTGTAGGTACTACTAGCCTGTCCAAAGGTATTAACTTCTTAAAATAAAATTACCATGTCCTTTGTCCTTTTTTTTAAAAATAGAAACCGTTTATTTGTTTGGTGGTTGGGATGGAACTCAGGATCTGGCTGACTTCTGGGCATACAGTGTGAAGGAAAACCAGTGGACCTGTATATCCAGGGATACAGAGAAAGAGGTAAGTTCTGCAAACATTAATAGTATATTAGTTGTTGCACAGAAAAATACCATGCTCCTGAAGAGTTTGTATTGATGTATAGCATGCAGTGAGAGTCACAAAACTCAGACCTTCAAGTTCTGAAGACTTTTTTGGGAAGGTTTACGTTGGGAAACCATGAGATAGATCTGAAATTAAAGTCTTAAGGTTACTGGAGGGGAAAGATTTATTTCTCAAGAGTAGACTGATTGGCCAAAAATCAGTTTAGTGGGTAGAATGAGTTAAATATTTTGGTAGGACAGAACAACCAGATTGACCAATAGACATTTTAAACCTGGTGCTGGTGTTGAGCTTCAGAAACAAATTGGTTTTTTAGCCTATGTTAAAAATGTCAGTAGAAATGGACAACTAACAGATGGAAATCTAGAGGACAAGGGTAACTGCCAGAGGCCACACAACCCCAAGAGCTTTTGTGGTATTCATTTGAACCATTTTCCTTGTCCTGTTTTGCTCAGTATCTGACGTATGAAAAGTCTGAAATAAATGTAACTTGGGTTATAGGAGGCAACAAAAAGAGTTCAAGACCTTTGGCTTCTTTAATTAATTTCACTGTATACTCTTGAAATGTGAAATTTCCATGTGGTTATCGTGTTTTGAGTTCATTGCTCTTCTGTCAGAGGATAACAAGGAAATTCATGTGACCTCTCCTTGAAGGTATAAAAAGTTTGATCAATCCAGAGGCTGATTTCCCCAACTGTTTGAAGAAAGTATAAAACTCTCTTATTCCCATTTATATTTTTTCTAGTTTCTTCTCACAGCTTATTTTGTAAGCTTCTGTACCAGATTAAACAACACTTCAATATTGCCCTTTTTTTTCCTGGCAGAGGTGTTCAGAGGTTGTAATCAAGTAGGACAAATAGCCTGAGCTGACATAAACCCTCACAGTAAGGCACTTCCGTAGCCTTCATGTCTCTGCGCCTGTCACGCACGTACTGTTTCTAATGTCCTTTACCAAATGGGCAGTAACAAAACTGAACATGGTATTCCAGTATCTGTCACAATAGAGCTGTATAAAGGTAAAATTGTCCTTATGTTTCATATCCTACTAAGCTAATTTTTTTAATACTCATATTGTAAGTAGTATTTTCTACTCTTAGCCCTTTCATCACTGCTCGCAGCTCTGTCCTAACAGCTACTTGTGTATTTAGTGATATGATACTGAAGCTAGATTTAGTCTTCAGGGCTGTAGGCTGGGCTTGTGTAGCTTCTGTTTGTCTGCAGCCCTGGGTTTTACTTGAAGTAACCTCCTAGAGATGAGGAGGGGAGGTTGTGTGTCATAGCAACAAGTGGAAATCAACACTTATGTTTATCAACTATATGGTAAAGATAAACACCTAGATCTTCCTTCACTTTCCCAAATTCCTTATAAAGAGAGACAGAGTGAAGAATAGCCATAGGAAAGGAGGGACAACAATTTTAACTCTCTTCTTTTACTTCTTGCTTTGCAGCTGCTTAGTGTGTACATCTGTCTAGCCCAGGATGCACTGAAATAGGATCTTCCTGTCACAAAGGACTTACCATGTTTTCTTCCTGCACAACTAGTGTGGGTAGTTCTGGTGTTTAAAGGATTAATTTCCTTTCTTGCTGGGATCCTGCCGCATCCAGTTGAGTTTCTGTAAGGCTTGGGAGGCCTGGCTGGGATGCAAGGCATCAGCAGTGCTGGTAGCAGTCAGTGTTTTCTCTGCAAGTTCCTTATGCCTGACTCTAACTGGGTTGGGAGAAGGAAGGGATTTGCAAAGGAGGGATGCAGAAGAAAGACAGCAGGAGAGTTGTGAGTTGATACAACTAAGTGGCTCTGAAGGGATTTTGGAGGAGAAAAATAATTAGTGGTTGAAATAGAAAGCCAGGAAATTCAAATGGAAGGTGGAAAGGGTCTTGGGCTGAGAGGAAGCAAGGTAGGGTAATTAAAAAAAATTAAATGGAGGAGGAGTTGAATGAATGGACAATTTTGAAGAAGAAACATAATAGAGAGAAGTGTGAAGAAATGTGTGTTTAGAAATGGGGTTCTAGAAGGATGCTCTGTGTGGATATAGTCTGCAGTGGAGCTCAGAAGGTAGCCTGCTGAGGCATAGTCCAGGATCTTGGTGACTTAGTGAGTACGGTGAACTGGCAGCTGCTCTGCTTGCAAACCAGCAGTGGTGTTTGTTGGTTTTGGTTTTCCTCTCTAAAAGAGATCTGGATAAAACCTGATTTAGAACTGAAAAGGTCAATCCTAATGTTGAGAAGTAAACTTGAAAACAAAGACTCCAGATGTTTCTCTAACAGGGACATCAACTGTTCACAAACAATTTGCTAAAAGGAAATGTCTGTTGACACGGAATTTTGAAAAATATTCAGGGTAGATTCCAGTAGAACTTAGTCTGCTTTCTGTGTTGTACTGCTTCTAGTTCTTCTGTTCTAATTAGTGACAGTGGTTCAATCAGCCACTCAATATTAAGTTGGACAAGAGTGGAATATGGTAACAGTAGCATTTTAGTGTTACTGTAGGGGTAGCATGGAGTAATGCTTTTTGCATAGAGGTACTGATAGCTTCTGTAGCAAGGTGTTAAGAAAATGTTGTGTGACCTTTTTAGTCAACACTGTTGCTGCTGGTTTTTGGAACTTGCCAGCGAGCTGGGCAAATGTCTCTGTGTCATCTGAAGTTGCCTTTGTGACTTGTAACAGTTAAACTACCAAAGGTAATTTTCCATACCCCTTTTTTCCATGTATGGGGAAAGAAAAATGCTAACAGCACTGCTGGAATAGCTCATCACTTAGTCTTAAAAAGGTCTAGAGGTGTTGAGTTGAATCTCCAGCATGTACCATAGCTGGTGATGATGGACAGAGAGAACTGAATTGGAAACATGTGCCCCCTGCCCCTTTCAGCATGGATCCAGCCATCCCTGTCCAAATCATCCTGCTCCAAGCCTGCATCCTTCAGAGGGGATGTACCATAGAGCAAGTCACAACCTCTCAACTGTGCCTAGAACTTCTGTTGTTCTATCTCCCCTGTGGAGTACTTGAGTATGTAAGAGCTCTACTAATCAGTTGGCATGAGGTACAGCCAAAATATGTTTTATCTAAAACCCTTTGAAGGTTTTTACCCTGAACCAAGCAGAATATTTTGACAAATACTGTTGTCTCCAGGTTGTATTAGTGGTTGTAGATCAGTAGACCTTTTCGTGATCTGGGAACAGTTTTGGGAAAAAAACCACAATGAAACCTTGTCATTCTTTGGTCATTTTTATCCTAGGCCAGTGTCAGTTAATAGAGAAACTTGATGTGTCTGCTCTGATGCCTAGTATCTCTAGTTTCCAAGCAGCAACTTTATCTTTTGAAGGTTAGTTTGGAGAAATTCAGTACAGGAGGACAGTTCAAGTCAGCTGTAGGAAAGACTTCACTTAGTGTAAATTGGTAGCTATGGGTTTTTAAATAGGATCAAAATGCTGAGGAACTTTGATGCCTCTAGAGATTTGATAAAATGAAAACAGAGTGGTAATTGATGTATTTTGTATGTTACTAGTCTTTCCTGTACCTTGCTTCAGTATTTCCTAGAGATGTGAGAAGAGATACAGGTTCTCCCTTGAAGCAGTGAGTTAGTGCTCTAAGGAGTGCATGTTTGTAAATATGGTGTGTTGACTCATCCTTATTCTGGCTTTTTTAGAGGAAAATCCTGCTTACAGATCATTTCCACTAAGGACAATGAAATTGTGTAAATAGGTTAGGTTTAGGTGACCCTGTGATTCTCAAACTTGGTAAGTGTTTCTTGCCAAAGGTAGAAGTGAAGGTCTTGTCATAGATTAACTGGTTGAGAGGATAAATCGTTTTTCACAATGAAGGAAAGGGTAGGTCAACAAGTGCCTCTTGTTCAGTAGGTTCAAAACGATCTAGAAAATGGGTGTATTGTAAGGTGACAGTTTTCTGCTAACACCAAGTGCTTTTCCAGGATACTGAAAGTGAAAGCTGATGAGTGCAGAATAACAGAGAGGCAGGGTGAATTTCATCCGTTGTTGTATTTCCAGTTAAATCTTCTCTGGTGTCTGCATTCATTTCTTTGTTGACAGGGATGATTTTACCCAAACCTTCCAGGCTCATGTTACCACATGAGTTTTTTATGCATTTATGAGTGTTTGTGACTTCTATGACTCTTTTTTTTGGTGTTATAATGTAATAATATGTAAGTTTATACATATAAAGCTTTTACTCTATGTGGTTATAAGTGTAGGAACTGAACTAGTCTCAAATATTGACTCCTTCCCACAGATGGTGATACAGTTTGGAAGATGCTTTAAGTAACTTGAGGGTATTTTTGTTTCAAATATGTGGTGTTTATGGACTTGAGATCTAATATACTGAATCTGCCATGTCCTACTTGTGAGGAGTTCCAGTTGTACAGATGCTTGTTTGTATGAGATGCCGGGTGCCACAAAAGCACATAGGGAGAAAGCAGCTGTCCCCAAAAGCCTGCAACAGAAACTTGGATTCTACAGATACACCTCTGAGCCAACTTCCTAAATAGTGTAAATGCCTACAAAAGTAGGGACAAAGAAGGCAGATGTTGAAGTGAACCAAATGAAAAAGTAGTCTAGGCTGATCCTAAATATCATGTGCTAATGTTTTCTTCCCCCCCCTGCTTAGTAGCATAATGGTTTTTAAATGTTCCAGCCAGTATTCTTTCTCCAAATGTTAGAGAGACTTTCAGATACGCCTGACTTAACTCCTCCAATGATTTCCACTTAGGCAGCCTAAAACAAAAAGACCCTGTTGAGAGAGGACTCCCTTGAGGTGGGTTTTTTTAGTAAACTTTTTTTGAAAAGGTTTTCAGCTTTTAAAGGTGACTTTTTATTTGCTTAGGCTACCTTATGTTCTTAAGGAGCTCTGTCTTCTTAACTTCTGTTTATTTGTCTTTAACTTCAACTTTTTTTTTTTTAAAAGATCACCCATATTTTAAAACAGGTCTTCAGTTATTCAGTTCCACCACTAAGTGCATGTAGTCTTCACTTCCAGCATGAAAAAAGGACAGAAAACCAGCCAAACTTCAGTTATTCTGAGCACCAGATGTTTCAGTGTGTGGAGGTCCTTTTCTTCCACATGCTGATACTGAAGTCAGTCTCGCAGAGAAGGGAGTACTTAAATAAATGCATTATGCACGGTGTTCTGGAGGCTGCAAAACTTTTGGCACTCCTGGAGCTTGTGTGTGCCAGTCTTCAGATTATATGTGGATTTCCAAACCACCATAAAGCTTTCGATTGCAAAGGGTGCAGCTTGTAAACTGCTTTTCTCTCTTGAAGCAATACCTCACGCCTAGTTGATTTTGTGGCGTTTATGTTCACCAGCAACCAGGGTGGTGAAGGGGCTGGAGGGCAAATCCTCTGAGGAGCGGCTGAGGGAGCTTTGGGTGTTCAGCCTGGAGAAGAGGAGGCTGAGGGGAGACCTTATCACCAGCGCCAGCTACCTGAAGGGAGCTTGTAGAGAGGTGGGCGATGGTCTCTTGAGCCAGGTGACAGGAGATAGGACAAGGGGAAATGGCCTCAAGCTGTGCCAGGGCAGGGTCAGATCAGATGTTAGGAAAAAAAATTTTACTGAAAGAGTTGTCGGGGCCTGGAACAGGCTGCCCAGGGAGGGGGTTGAGTCACCATCCCTTGGTGTGTTTAAAAAAAGGGTAGATGAGGTACTTAGGAATATGGTTTAGCATAGGACGGGAACGGTTGGACTTGGTGATCTTAACGGTCTTTTCCAACCTTGTGATTCTGTGATAAAAATCACCACTTCAACTCTAGCTTACAATGATCCCTGATCTGGAATGCAGCTTTATTTTGCTTACATGACTTTATTAGGAAGTTATTGCATCATCCAGTTCCCTGTAAATTGCAGATGAGGCAGTACACAGAGGCACGCCAGGGTGGCTGTGAAGGCATCTCAGGGAAGATGGCACATTATTCAACTGCATAAAGTATCACAGAATGTCCAGGTCAGGACTTAGTGAAGTGATGGGTATTAGTATAAGGAACGCTGATTTATGTACAGCCTTTGCGGTTTTAAAGACACAGAACTATGCACCTGTAAGACAAGAGCCAGCTGGAATCACTGGAACCCTGCATTTCCTATAGAATGGAGAGGGGAAAAACGATTGTAAAGAAGCAGGATAGTATGTGGGGGCAGAAGGTGGGAGGAAAGCTTTTTCTCTTGCCAACAAGGTGAAAGTAGGTTTGCACACCAGTCAACTTTGCCTTGGGAGTAGTATCTTATTTCAGTGAGACCATGCAAGACTTCTGCTACATTAACGCTCCTCAAGCTGTACAAATACAGAAATCCCTAAAGAAATATCAGTTATCCCAATAAAGTAACATAGACAAATCCTCAGCTAAATTGTCTGGGTTATTACATGCTTGAAAATTTAGCAAGTTTTTGTGGACCTTGCTGCTAATGTATTTCTGCCACTGGGTTTTAGAAGTAATTTAGGACTTAAGCTTTCTGTGCTGTCTTGAGAGCATACACTGGCAGAATGGATAGTGCAGTGACAGGTTGAGTTCAGACCTGAAAGAGTTCAGTGTATTTAATAGGACTTAATCCATTACTTTTCTAGAATGTGTGTATGATAGAATTTTTATTGATACTGGATTCAGGAACTTTTGATGCCTTGTCCTTGCATTACCTTATGCATGTTTTGCTTTGAGGGCTCTGTCTTTCAAAGCTGCTCTACATGGGCCTCTTGCCATGTGTTACTCTTACTCTTCTTATATATGGAAGATAAGTATTCAGCATGGTGTGTCACAGGCCTCCAGTGAAAATACTTGTTCCATTTCTTGCATGATTTTCTTTTCTGTAAATTACTGCAAAACTGAAGATGCCTTGTTTCTGAAACTATGCAGATCCTGCAGTTAGATAACTAAATGATGTTCTGAGAATAGCTGAAAGGTGATATAAACAAAAATTCCAGGAGTTACATCTTTCCTCATCTGTCAGTTCAGAAGAAGGCATGTCACTTTCCAGTTCTGGCTTGTTCAATGCTGAAAATATCCTGTTCTGATGTGTGTGTGTATATATATATTAATCTTTTCCTGTGTTGCTATAATAGCTACCAGAGGAAGCTTGCATTAAACTGTACTTTGTATCCCTGAGGTGGCAATCTCATACCCGTGGGTTAGCCTGAGGGGAAAAATTATACAGCCACTTCTACGACTTTCTAACACCTCTGGGTAGTACAAACCACTCCTTTGTCATCTGTTTAAGACTGTCTTCTCTTTCTCAGAAACCTCTGAGGCTGTCAGAGTACTTAGACTTACAATTTCATGTTTATCTATCACCAGCTTCTCAAGGACAATTCAATTAAAAAACAACACCCAGCCCTTCAGAAATTCTGGCCTTTCTTCATCCTTGTTTTTGTGGCTAAACAGTCTATAAATGACCAGTTAATTTTTTTCTGCCTGCTAGCCCGTTGGTCTGCAAGTGTGACTGTAGTGAAGCCAAATAGTTTGCTTCTATGGAAAAATCTCTCTTGGCTGGACCTTCACTAGCCATTGTTACTGGTAATGAGAGGACAGCGTGAACTTGTGATGCATGCAGAAATGACCTCATTCAACATCCTGCAATTGTTAATGGGGTTAGTTAAATTCGGCACACGAGGGATGTTGTCCTAAGGGCCCATCTCTCAGAGCTGGTGAAAGCTCTGGTTCTGTGGTGGGTCGTCTGTTATATTTCATCAGTGTTACTGAGTAGCTGATGTGTAGCAAAGCAACAGTTTATTTGTTAAAATTTAAGAAGCTAAGGTTTTTATTCATGTTTCCTCAGAGTTTGCAGGTAAACTATGCCTTTTGTTAGAAGTAGAGCGCTGTATTCATGTCCTCTCATTTCAAGGTTGTCTTGTACTAGGGTATTACTTGATTTCTCATTTGCATTTCTAAGTTGAATCACAAAGGTTGTATGAATTATCTTTGTAAACTAAAGCTTGGATGAGACCTTCATATGTGGTCCTGCAACCTGCTTTTCATAAACAAACTATGTCATGCTCTTTGCATGCGTGAAGCTCTGTGAGTTATTTTTTCATCCCTTTCCACTATTCCACTTGCTTGCCTAGAAGTTCCCTTGATCATAGGATGTCTTGGTTTACTGCAACATGAGATCTGTAGTGTTATGCATTGCTGGAAGGCCTTGATGATACCTTGGTGTGAGAGCAAGCCAAGTGAGAGCATGTAGCTCAGAAATAAGCCAGGAACGTGGCTCCCTGCACTGGCAATAATGCCAGCATCGATTGCCAAAGTTGGTTCTGCACTGTAGGTAAACTCATGCAACACAGCTGTCAAAAGCAGAATATTGGTGCTTTGGAAAATTCACAAGTCAGTTCCTAGGGCACACTTAATTCTTCAGAGGTGCATTAATTTGAGTTCATCAGAAGCCAATAAATGATGTGCTACTTCGTTCCCTTATGAAAATACTCTGGAATTAGTTGTTTCTGCAAGAAGACCTGCGGTGAGACTACTTTTTAACAGGTGATTTCCTGGGAATAGAACATTAAGCATCTATTGGTTTTCATGGCAGTGTTTATGTGCTGCACTGAGTCTGTGCTGTGATTAACCTGCTCTGATCCCTTAAGGAAGGAGCCAATGGTCCGAGTAAAGCCTTACGCAGGACTAGAAGGAATGGTTCCCCTAACAGGTCATCAAATCCAGTCCTGTGCTATCATAAGGATCACGTTGTATGATCTCTGAGCTTAATCATTTGACTTATATAAGCTCATTGAACTGTCTTTCAAAAATAGAACACCAGACCATTTATTCTTTACGTCTAGTCTAAGCAGGAAACGTCTCTTTAGGGAAGCTCAGCTTGAGGCCACGATGTATTGACAGAAATTAGAGCTGTCCCAAATGTGTGTGTGGGTGCTTTTAGGAAGGGGGAAAAATTAATCCTGGGGTTTTTTTGTTTGATTTTGTTTTTCCAACTTAAACAGATGAATCAAAACTCTGTGCTGTAAGCTGCCTCTGACTTTAATCTGCTCCATCATGCCTGAGTCAGTTGCTCAGAAAGGACTTTGCCAACTAAATCTATTTATTTGCATTGCTATAGGAGGGTACTTGTAAGCAGATTAGCCATACCTCAAATACTCGACTGCCTGACCAAAGGATATTTTCCAGTCTTAGCTGTGGCTAGACCTATTAGTAGTCAATTATTTTCAAATACCTGTCAGATACTTTTTGATTATTCAAACCTAATATTTGTCTTAAGATGTTTCACTGGTTTGTGTAGAAAAATTGTGTTGACCCGTGGCTTTCTAGTACTGGTCCAGGGGAGTTTTAAGCGTAGTGATTCTCAGCCAGGTTCTGATCTATTTAATAGGTTTCCCAAAATATTGGCAGGAAGCATTTAATTTGCATACTCTCAAAGAATATTCTTTATAGCTGGTACAGCAGCTGTAAAAGCAAGTTGGAATACCTCTTATCTTTCACAGATAGCAGCATAAATATCCCAGCGCAGAAATGTGTGGCTGCTGACTTAGTGTAATGATTAGGTTCCAGCGCTGCTTTCAGCTCTTATTAAGGCAAATTTGCAGAATAATTGAATGAATGAAGGGTATGTGCAATGTCCAGAATGTATTTTTTGGAGTGCCCATCTTATGCTCCTAGAAACATTTGAGATCCCAGTTTAACCCTTTGCGCCCACCCTGTATGGCATTCAGAAGTTTTTAAGTCCTAGTGCTAGAGCTGTCAGGTTTTGGACATCAGATGACACATGTAGCACTGATTTCTGTTGTCATGCAAGGTAGGAAAAAGGAGCAGAGAGATCCTATTTCTGTGAGGGCCTTGCATGCTTAAGAACCCCTTAAAGAGGACCTGATGTTCTCTTGAGGTCCCTTCCAACCCCTATGATTCTGTGACACACACACACCTGACTCTATCTGGGCTGCTCTCGCCACCAGCACTGTGGTGGGGCTCCTGTGTTGCAGCTGAACGAACAAGACCCCGTTCCCTCTTGAGACTTGGTGCTGGCTGCATGGGTGTTAGCAGCAATGCAAAAGCCTCTGCTCATTTCTCTCTGTTTTGGGCTGATGGGCGATACAAATGCCCTCTCTGCTCTAAAACCCAATGGATTCAACTCTTTTGTGATGTTTCTGGCACCTCCAACTTAGGAGAAACTTAAAATGCCTCCTGTGAGCAACTTGTACTGGATGAAAGCGTTTTCCTTTGTGTATGGCTGTAGTTGTTTCTCTTGCTGAATTTAGTACTCCTCTAGAGTAAAGCAAGTTGTTTGGAGCTGCAGCTTAGATGAAACATTTTGGGAGTACACACTAGCTGAAGACTGGTGTTGATAAAGTGCTAACAAGCTCTAATCTTAAAAAGTGTATAGACTTGAGTGAATGCCAACAATAATATGCATTTCCTTTAATTTTCAAGATTCTGGAGAACTTTCCTCTTTTTTGGGGGAGGGAGGGGTGGTGGTAGAGTAAAGGAGGAAATGAAATATGCTCTGAAACTGGGAAATGAGAGCAATTAATCTCTGCAGTTGTGTGTAGGCAGGAGGGACTATTTGTTGCATGACAGCCTGCTCTCAGAACTGGAAACAAAGTAGGTTGTTTGTGTCTTTTTATGTCCTCGTCCTAGTTTGCTTTAGGACAAGAGCATTTACCTCATGACGCTTATTTTTGAACTTTATACTGGAGGCAGTGTTCACATTCCATTCAGTCTTTTACAGCACCAAGAAGGGAGAATTAGTCAGCTGTTCTTTGTTTTTATTTCCCTGACTCTTGAACGGGGTCCAGGCTTGCTCCTGAGGTTTTTCATCTGGAGCTGTCTGAATAAAACAGATTTTCTTGCAACTGAAAACCCTTTCTTTGCAAAAAGGTTATGATAACCCAAAGAAGCTGAGCTCTCCTTAGTTTTTGTTCGGGGGGTGGGATGGGGAGTGGAACCGGCTTCCTGCAGTCCTGCTCACATTAAAGAGGGTTTGTAGGACGTTTATTTTAAAACAAAACAAAAAATGAAAACTATCATGTTTGTGCCTTAGTGGAGCATGCCAGGATGCTGTTGCTAAGATGATGCATGCTGATTCTGGCATAAATAGTTATTTGAGCAGACCCTACCCTAAGGAGTTGAGTCCCAATCCCTTTCTCTCCTGTCTAGGAACAAATCAATTATTCTAAGGAGGCAGTGTTGTCTCTCGGTGCTGTTGTGTTGCTTTTTGAAAACGTTTTGTAAGTTAGTCCTTAAGTGGGATAATTGCTTTCAGCATTTGCAAGTTAAATGAAGAAAGCTCTAATTAGATTTTATAAAGTGGCTTAGCATGTTGAGAAGGCTTTTGATAAAGTATGCTGTGTATTCACTTGGCGTTGCACAATTGAAGTTCGTGTAGCACTGACGAAACTCAAAAATCCTATTTGGCCTTGGTCGCTCCTGGGCGCTTAAAGGATTGAAAGCCTGTCTTAGGTACTCCTGGCTATACATACCCTCCTCCATGCCCTACCACACGCATCAGGGCATTTATCTGTCCCTTAGAGCCTGGAGGGGCTGCATCAAGACCAACCTGTTTGAGGAAGGATATCGGAGTAGGGCATGGAAGCTTGGTATTTCGTAGCACTTCAAAAACGGAGCCGTGGCACGTACTGTTTAATCTGTTTTAGCCTTCATTATGCTGTGCTAATTGTACGGTTGCGCTGGGTGGCAGAGAGCCACTTTGTTCAGGTTAGTCTTAGCTCCGTGTGGGCACTTATTGAGTCCTGCAGAAGCTGAACAGTGCCCGTGCTTAGTAATCTTTGGTGTTGTTTGGTGCCCTGTAGGTTAGAAATGTGATATGCTAATGCTTTACCATTGCCATCGCGGCTTTGGCGCAAGTGGTGGGCCAGAGCAGCGTAACACATTGCTTGCCATCTGAATAAGAACTTAGCCTAGTCACAAGCTTCTTTCATGTGCAGCTTCTGCAATGTGTGTGCCAGGAGCTTCCTGATGAGAATTGGAAAGAGCCCCCCAAGCTGGTGTTTTCTTCAGGTCGTTTGGGTGTTGCTGGATGTGATTTACTAGAGTCTGTTTTAAGGAAGACATGCTCTGCATAGGAAGTAATACCTTTATCAGTCAGTCAATCAGTTCTTGAAGCTTGGTCTGCAACAACATAGATCCTGTGTGCTAACAACTTTGAAGACAGTTCAGTGAAACCAGATCTAAAGAAGTGCTTAATGAAGTTTTGCATTGATTTGCTGTGACTTCAGATAACTATAGGAGATGAATGCACACTGGTCAAAATGGTTATATGCCTTCTGCAAATAGACTTGGGCTTACTTAATCTACTCTTGTGGTTGTCACTGTGCAGGTGACTGTACTAGCTGTAGATATGTCTGGATGGTGGTATGTGTAGATGAATAGAAAGTACGCTAGATACTCTTTGTGCATCTGCAGTCCATCTTTGGTCGTATGGCCCATATATGAGTAAGGGTATAGAGACCTTGAGTAAGATCTACTCACCTTAAGATGTTAACTCATGGGTCATCAACCAGCCTACATCCTGGCAGGAGGGGACAAAAAGTTAGTCGGCTTTAGGTATCTTCAGCTTAGGTTAAAGAGTCCTGTCTGTTATGGTCAGTGTTTCTCACTTCTTGCTTATAAGAGGTCAAGTTCTTTGAACGCTTCTGGAATCAACAAACTCTTTCCTGTTTGAATATGGTGGGTCACTTTCTCCATGACAAGTCATGGCAGTGTGTTCTTTGAACAATGGTCTTACTGTTGTAACCACATGAAGTACACGTCTTCGGATGAACATTCACAGCCGCCCACGGGCTCTTGATTCACTTAACCACGTGTGCCTTGGAGTGTTGTATTCATTTTCAGTGTCTGCCCATATCTGTCTTTGTAAATGGACTTTGTATCCCCCTTTTAAGTATATACATACTACAAGGACTTTTGTGGTCCAGTTGAGTAGCCCTCCAGCAAACATGGATGTTTAGGCCTTGCCCTTTTCTACCACAAATGTCAAACCAACGTGTGCCACTGTTTAATGGAGCTACTTACTCATATTTGTAAACATACAGATTAAGTTGGAAACTTTTGGCAGGTTCCATGTGATCTTGTGTGGGATATGCAGGAATAACTCCACTTTTCTTTGAGAAAAGATTATGAATTGGATGAAGTTTTCTTCATTACAAGAGACAACATGAACTGTGGCATGCCCTGCAAGTTGGTGTAAATGAAGTTAAGTGAACTTGAGGTGATGAACTTTCTCTGCCTGCATAGAGGAAATCATCAAAACTAAAACCCTTAGTAGCTCTTAAAAAAGGCAAGACAGGAACAATGCATAGCTTGAGAATGAAGATATTGTTCCTAAATTCTTTTCTTATTTAACAGTTTTAGGATTTGACCTTTGTATGTCATGTAGTTAGCCAATGTAGTCCCTGTGCACTTGGTGCCAGTGGCTTGAACCTGGTATTGTCAGTGCTAAGTGTCTTAGATTAATATCTGTTCTTAGGCAAATTGTAGTTGAAGATGTAGAAATTCTTCTGGTTGAGGCAGGTCTGGAAATTGATAAATTGGGCCTTTATTCCTGAAAGAGTGAAAGACATTATTTAAGCAAATTTAGTAGGATTTCCTTTAGCTCGTAGAGCATATAAAAGTAAGAGAATGGGGGAAGATACTGAAAGCAGCAGGGTTAGTTTAAAAAAAACTGCTAGGAAAGCACAGGTTAGATCTTAACTTTCCATCTGCATGGCAGTTGTGCCAATGCAAATATGTGTGTTTTGGCAGAGGAGCCATGGCATATTCTTAAGTGTCCCAGCTGGATATCTGGAGATGGACTTTGCTTACTTTCTTGTGAATCGCAGGCAACCTTTGTGAAAAACCAGTGCTTCTCATGTGAAGAAACCACCTCCTTTGTGTTTGGAACAGGGTCCTTTAGAAAACACCGACTTGTATTTTCTAGGAACAAAATAAAGTATGTTGCTGCTTTCTCTTTCAGCTTGTTCCATGTAACTAAAGGCAATGAATCATAGAATCATTAAGGTTGGAAAAGATCTCTGAGATCATCTAGTCCAACCATCCCCCTACTACCTATATTACTTACTAAACGATTGCCCCAAGTACATCATCCAGCCTTTCCTTGAAGACCTCAAGGAAAAGGGACTCTACCACCCCCCTGGGCACCCCATTCCAATGAATAACTACTTTTTCTGAGAAGAAATTTCTCCTCATTTCTAACCTGAGTGGTGCAACTCGCAGCCATTCCCTCTTATCCTATCACTAGTTATCTGTGAGAAGAGGCTGACCCCCCAGCTCACCACAGCCCTTTTTCAGGGAGCTGCAGAGAGGAATAAGGTGTCCCCTGAGCCGCCTCTTCTCCAGGGTAAACGGTCCCAGTTCCCTCAGCTGTTCCTCAGTGAACAAACTTTTGCTGCATTTTGGGATTTTATGCTAATATTCCACTTCTATCAGTATTTTTTTGGAAAAGAAAATTATCTTAATTGCCATGAAGTAACTAATCCTCAAAGCTGTAATCATTGCTGACATAATGCTCCATATTTACAAAATATGAACAATTTGGTTCACCTCCTCAGATGGTAAACAGTTTCCTCTAACTGATCTTTAATCAAGAAATTGAATCTTATGAGTAGTAAAGTTTTGACTACTAAGATGTTATGTTTTCACTAATTTGGATAAAAAATGAAAGGAATATATTCCAGCAGTGTATTTTAAGTTTCAGTAATAATTTCAGCATACTTTTTTTCCATGAAATGGTACAATTATGAAGATTTGTTTTCTGTAAAGACTGTATTTGGTAGCACCTGGAGTAAGTATTGTGCTGCTTATTTGGTGTGGCATGGCTGCTTTAACTGTAAATCTTGTAATAAATGTTGATTTATGTTTTCTTTTTGCCTAATTGCATAATCCTTATTTTTCAGTAGATTTTAATAGATTTTTTTTTCTTTCATACTTCAGTTATACAGAAAACTTATTTTATTTCCCAATTGAATTATTGGTTTTCCATGGTGGTTTCCAGACTCTCAAAGTTAGCTGACTAGTGTTGTTCTGCCATCTGCATTTATAAAGTGTCAAAATTTTATAGCAACTTAAATAATAACTAATTTATCTATAAGTGTGATGCCAAGTTTACTCCCTTTCCCCCTTTTTGATCTTCTGCAGATAAAGCTTTGCATATCTTGATTTCTAGTAATACGGAGTACAAGAATATCAGTCTGATGCTTCAAGATGAGCCTATGAAGGCTTTCAAAATTAGATTTGGGAAGCAGAAGTGATACTGCCCAGTATTGCTTAGCATCGTTGTAATGGCATTGAATAATTGACTCAATGATTTAAGTAGAGCACTCTGGAATGAATAAGCACGTAATAATTTGACAGGGTCCCTCTGTCTTCCTCTTGAAGATCAGAAGTCATGCAGTTTTCCTTACCCTGGGAACCCTTCTTGTAGTTGAAGGCTGGAATGGCCATATCTCCCTGTGAAGGACAGGGGAGTGCTTTTGTGGCCTTCAAAGACCCATTATGGGATGTGATTGCTTGTGGGAGTGTCTGATTATGATCTGTTAGAAAACAGCTTATTAATAAAACAGAGGCTCTTGCAATAGAGCACTTCTTAATCTTCTTCCTATGTAGTTATTTATAGGCTGTGACATCTTAATTTGCCTCTCATGTGCATCAACTTCTGTTATTTTAAAAGATCAAGAGGCTTTCACCCACCTCTGAGAATCACTTCTGGAGGAAACAGCCTTTTCTAAAGGAATCTTACAGAAAGGCTTCAAGTCTTAAAATTGTGAAAAAATGAATTAAAGTTTTTGTTGGTGTCTTTCTAAAGGACAAAGAAGTTCTGGGATGTCCTGTTGTATAGATACTTGCATTATTAATCCCCTATTTGATTGCAAGCAGCTTTTCTTGAATTCTCAAAGGATTTCCAGTTGTTGATAGTATTTATTTGCCCTTAGTGAGTGTGCGGTGACCTATGTAGAGCACTATTAAATGTGTTACTCTCTTTATTTTTGTTGTTGTTTCCTTTATTAGAGTGGTCCTAGTGCCAGGTCTTGTCACAAGATGTGCATTGACATTCAGCGAAGGCAGATCTACACGCTGGGACGCTACTTGGATTCCTCTGTGAGGAACAGCAAATCTCTGAAAAGTGACTTCTATCGCTATGACATTGACACAAACACATGGATGTTACTAAGTGAAGACACCGCAGCGGATGGAGGTCCAAAGCTGGTGTTTGACCATCAGGTGAGCTACACTGATACTCTTAATCCAAGTTCTCCTGGTATAAAAAAGACAGGGATCTCCTGGAAATAGTCCAGAGGAGGGCTACGAAGATGATTAAGGGCCTGGAGCATCTCCCCTGTGAGGAGAGGCTGAGTGAGCCTGACTGTTCAGCCTTGAAAAAAGAAGACTAAGGGGGGACGTTATTAATGTTTATAAATATCTCAAGTATGGGATGCAGGGGGAAATGGCCAGCCCCTTTTCAGTGGTCTCTGGGGACAGGACAAGGGGCAATGGCTGCAAATTAAAGTATAGGGAGTTCTGCACCAGCATGCGGAAGAACTTCTACACAGTGAGGGTGAGGGCGCCCTGGGACAGGCTGCCCAGGGGGGGTGTGGAGTCTCCTTCTCTGGAGATGTTCAAGCCCCGTCTGGATGCCGACCTGTGCGACCTGTCCCAGGGACCCTGCATTGGCAGGGGGGGTGAACCTGATGATCTCTGGAGGTTCCTTCCAGCCCCTATGATTTTGTGATTCTGTGATTTTTGTTTGCAGCTTCCTGCAAGTCCCGCACCAGGTAGTGTAGCAGCTTTGAGGAAGGCTGTGATCTGCACCCAAATTCAAATAGTGTTGTCCTCTAATGCCGGTGATTACTGGTATTCTAATTGAAAGGAGTCAGAAAAATCATAAAAACCTTTGAAAACCAATTTATTTCATTAAGACACATTTTATTAAAGCTCAAATAATTGTTTTTTAATCAGTGTTGCTCAGCTGGGTTTGCAGAACTGCCTACTCAGAGGGTGATGGGGAACATCTCACAAAGCTGTGTATGGTACCCTTGGAAGAAGGCTATAAGCAAGCTGCTGAAATGAGGCCAACAGGATCAGGGTTCTTTCAAAATTGATTATCTTAAAATTTGTAAAATGTGTTTGCTTCATAGAGTTTGAAACACCTTAGAGGAGTGGCTACTCATCTTTTAAAAGGCCAAACCTGTCTGTGTGTTCGTAATTGAATACTTTTTCCCCCCATCTTCTATGTTTAATGACTTTTATGTACTTGAAAAAGTCTTGTTAATTTATTTTTATAAAGCATAGCCAAGAAACAGCACATCAGCACTCATTTTTAAAGCTGCCCAAGAACTGCTTTTATTGATACTAGCTGTTTTGTAACTAAAGCTGTTGTTTGCCAGCACAATATGCGTTTCTGCTGACACTGAAAATTAAAGATAAGTGGTGTCGGCAGAACAAAAGCCAGTCAGTCTTTCTGCTCTATTAATAACGAACACCAGTCTCCCAGGTGTTGGGGAAAAGGCAAAAGTAAATTGTCAGCTGGCAAGGCTACTCTTGGTACCTTGTTTGCCTGCTTCAGAAATTCTTTCTTTTTTTTTTCCCTGCTGTCTCTTAGGAAAGAATGTCCTCCCTGAATTCTTTATCAATCTGCAACTCTTGCTCTCCTCTCCCTTGGTACCTACTGCTATAGCAGTTTTTGTTTAACCTTCCCAAAAAAATTTGCTGCACTGGAAGTGTTTTGTGTCGTCTTTGCTGAGTAGCATCTCTTATCTTACTGTAATCCCACATTTATTTCCCTCCCCTCCTGGTATTTTGTAACGCTCTGCGTTGTGCTGTGCCTGAGAACATCACCTAGAGTCAGGGAGTTTTGTTTGACTTGTGCTGCAGTGCATCTCTTGTGTGCTGTAACCTGAATTCAGACATTGGGGATAAACACATTTCTGCTGCAGTCTCATCAGAAATCCTTGGCCAGGTTATGGCCCTACTTCATATTGAAGTAATGGGGGTAATGTTAAATGTAAGCTGGGAATGGAATTGGAGTAACAGATTGCAGGCTGGTTTTGCACAGGTTGAGTGGTGGTCAGTAAATTTAGTCATGATTTTGAATTTTTGCTTTGTGTAGCCATTGTTAAAGGTGATATTCTGTTAACTTTTTTTGGTAGGCTTGGTTATGGATCCTGGCAAAAGGCTCTTAAAATCTCCCCAAAATCAGTGGCTAGAGACAAGTTTTTAGGTGATGAAATGTGAATGTAGCCTTGTCTTCTTTTTGCTTATTAAATACTAAGTTAGAGTTAGACTCACTTTTAAAATGAACTGATTTCTGAGATTAATACCTGTCAGCTGTGAAGACATACGTATTTTCTGCTCATTAGAGGTTCAGGAGATATGCCAAGTCCTGTCTAACATCCTAGGTATCACTTGCAGGAGAGGGATGTTTAATTTAGATCTTAAGAGTGTTCAAGTCTTAATATGCTGGCTTAAAACTACTTCTTTGCTTCTTACAGATGTGTATGGATTCTGAAAAACACATGATATACACCTTTGGAGGCAGAATTCTGACCTGCAACGGCAGTGTTGATGACAGCAGAGCCAGTGAACCGCAGTTCAGTGGATTGTTTGCTTTTGACTGCCAGTGTCAGACGTGGAAACTTTTGAGAGAGGATTCCTGTAATGCTGGACCTGAGGATATCCAATCCCGAATAGGACACTGTATGTTGTTCCATTCTGTAAGTATCCACACACCATACTTTGATTTATGATGCCTGATTTTAAGGAGAACATCTGGTTTTGCTTTTTCTTGCAAGTCTGAAGCTCTTTAATCTCCCAAACAGTGTGTTGTCTCACTTGATTTTATGTTCACTGACATCCTCATGCTGCTTTGCTAAGTGCAGGTGGTATTAATTCAAGTCTTGGGACTTTCATGACTTCAGCTGAATAAAACTTCAAGTAAAAAGCAAGGTGAATTTTAAATAGTTGATTTTAATTGAACAGTGGTAAATAGACCCAAAGGCTGTGGTTCCATTTGATCTATAGAGTTTTTCTTTTAAAATTGGTAGAGCAACTTGGAAAATTCCCATCTAGTAGATACACCAGGTAGTTACAGAGATGGTGAGCTTAACTCATGCAGGGTCTCACTGGGTGTGTGTTGAGATGCACAGGCCTCCTGTACCTTTGTGCTGAGCACCCAGCTGGCTTGAGCAGCTGTTACTGGTTGGGCACAGATGACATCTCTGGTGCTTCATCCAGAGCCTGATGGAAAAGCTGTGGGATTGCAGGGTGTGTAGAGCATTTTATTTAGTATTGGCTATTAAAACCCCACCTGGGAACCACAGGGTGAAGGAGGTAAAGGGAGGGTGGCTTGTGTCATGGGAATTCTAGGCTAGCTTTCCTCATAAGTGTTCCCAGTCTTTCCATGGAAGTGCTTCCAGGGGAATAGCAGTGTGGAGGGGATTAGTATCAGGTTGGAATGCTTGCATAAGTAGTTGTGGTGCAGTGCCAGCTCCACACTGAATTTACGTGGCAGCTTCTTAATGGTAATAAGTGGAGTTTGTAGAGTTTTGCTGAGTTCTGTTAAATTTTGACTTAAGGTTGGAGAAGAAAAGAATTAAAATCAATAGTGTGATGTTCAAGTGTGTACTGATACCACCAATTCCAAACCGACCAGTCTGAACAACTTAGTGACTTTGATTTGAAAGGGAAAGAGACGTAAAGAGCAGAATTCTTGTTGTGAATGCTGTGCTTTCAGAGCTTTCCATTTTATTTTTGTTTTGACTGTCGCTCCAAAATTTGGTGAAAAACATATTGCCACACAGTTCTGCACAGGTACCTCAGGATTTTCCAAATATCTATCCGTGGTAAACATAAGAATACATGTTTCTGTAAGCACAGGTCATGGAAGTTTAGGTTCTTTGCTGTTTTCTCAACCATTTGAAAGAAAAATAATCTGCCTCTTACAGACTTTCCACTTGGCAAACTTGAATGAGGTAATAGACCTGTTGTTCTTGGCTTGCTGCTTGCCTTTTGCCCGTTCTGTGTTTAGTAATGTGCCGGTACCTGGATGGTTCCTTGTACAGTCCCTCTTTTGTTCCTCCCCTTTATTTTTTTAATGATGAACTTACAATCTGATGTGTTGGAGACTGTTAATTCTTTACTATTAAACTTGAAAAATTACTTGCTGCATTAATGTTCAGAAGTTCCAGCTTGATCAGGGAGGGGCTACAACAGTTATCTATGTAAAATCTGCCTAGTCACTCTGGAGCTGAAACTGTTGGTTCCAGGTTTGTGGTCTCGTATCGATCGTGAAAGAGAAGTCTTTAAAATTGCATTTGGAAGAGGCTTTTTGGGGTGGAGAAGCTGAGAGCCCTTAATGGTTTAGCTCTGGAAACTGAGAAATCATAATTTCAAGAATCAAGATGATAAGAATTCTTGATTAGATACTTGAAGTTTTTCTTAAGTGTGACAATAATACACCTGTGAATCTTCGTGGAGAAGACAGTAAAAGATACTTACCAAATTAAGACAGGCACACCTGATAGTTAAGGCATGATTTTAAACTTAGAAGAAACATACCTGTTACTCTTTGGTTCATTAATGTTTATGTTAATGGTCACAGTTGGCCAGCATACTTTCTTGAGCTTTGTAAAGACATACACTTTTTTTCTCCTCTTCTAGAAAAATCGATGCTTATATGTATTTGGTGGCCAGAGATCGAAGACTTACTTGAATGACTTCTTCAGTTATGATGTAGACAGCGATCACGTGGACATCATATCAGATGGCACTAAGAAAGATTCAGGGATGGGTAAGAGTATAACTACATATTAATTTCTTCCTGTTGGTACAAATGAGAGAGATATTGTTAGGGAGGTGAAAGGCAGGCTTTAGTGTCCTGTGGTATCAGGTTAGCATCCTTAACTAGCCCTACTTACCCAAGTAAACTCTGCAGTATATAGGTTAAACCTATGCCAGTTCTTTTGTCCTTCCTGTCATTTGACACTTGCCATCTTCAGAGCAATACAAATAATTGATGCATGAAACCACATAGCCCCTCCAAAAAAAAAAAAAAAAGAAATCAAAAAAATAAGAACTATAAGTAAGTCCTTTGAACCTCCAGCAAAGACAAACAAAAAACGCTAAGAAAATAATTTTGGTTAAAGCAGGAAAGAAGAAAGCAATATTCTTCTTCTGTTTATCACTAAGTGAAAGATTCCATAAAAAAAGAAATAATCTGCCTAGTTTGGGATGCAGGAAGACAGGGAAGATGCTGGGAGGCAGAGAATTGGAGTAGAGGGACAAAGGTTATTTTGCCTGGCAGGAGCTGATTAGAAAGATGAGAGCTGTTGTCTTATTATTCCTGTACTAAATTATCAGGGAGGGGCAAAAAAGGTAGGAGGGAGCAAGGCTTCAGTCGTGTTTTGGTTCATGCCACTGGAGCTGTGTAAACCACGCATACTTCTGTATACCAGAAACCTTTAAAAACACCCATAAGGCATTTGTAACACAACCATAAAGAACTGATTTTATACATCTCTGCCTCAAATGACACTGAGAAGAATGTCCTTTTTTTTTTTCCTCCAAAAGGGATTTCTGCGTGCCTGAGCACATCATTTTCCTGCGTTAAAAATACCCTGATTTTCAGCACAGTGCTCTGGACTGGAAATATATGTTGCTGTGTGTACTACAGGAGAAGTTATGAATATTTCTCATATTATGTATACTTAGTCACAATCTTGTTTTCTCTTCTTTGAGTTACCAAAATCCCAGGAAGCTAATTTCTCTTGAATTTAGCCTATCCTCCTGATTTTGATAAGCCTTAATTTTTAGCAAGTAATTTTGCTGAATTTCTGAAGTGAATTATTGATGGTTACGAGTTATTGTTTGCTCATTAATTTAGTTATGCCAATGAAGCAGAAGAGTACCCAAGCTTTTATTCTCTGGAGTCATTTATTTACTTGAGTGCTTCCAAGAAAGAACCAGCTTGTATTGTCGACAGTCTCCTTTATTAAGGTGCCTGCATGTTGCCTGATGCTGCTCCACACACACCCACGCACCGTTGTTGTCCTTAGAACTTCTAAAGAATTGATTTTTTTTTTCCATGAAATTGCTAGTATTCTGCAATTTTCCTTTTTTTTTTTAAAAAAATACATTTCTTTATAACTGGAAGCTTTGAAACATGTGGCTTCAAGCTGACAACTATGCCTACTTCAGATTTAAAGACACCGAGCTTGCCTTCTGCTTGGAGAAGATACTGAGCTCTGCTTCTCAGCCACACGTTAACTGCAAGATTCAGTTAAGCAGGGGAGACTAATTTTTTGCCCTTCTACCCATTCCCACAGACCCTGAAGTGGTGAATAGTAGACTTTGTAAGAAAATGACTCATTGGAAATAATTCAGGAGTAGATTTTCAGTTTACTGTTCTCTTGTGTGTAGAAAGTAAACAAACAGATTTGAACGTTTCCCTTCCTTTTGAAAGAAAATGCTAGGGTTACTTTCATTTTACTAGGAAGAGAACAAAATGCTTGTTAAATTCAGACAGCAACGCTGACAACACAGTTTTCACCCCCCAAAAAAATAAAAGCAAGGCTTCGTTCTGCTCTTGTTAGGTGGTGATATACCATTTTGATCTGTATGAACAAAGCCATTCCCGAGCTGGTCGCTGTGAAGTTTTAAGCTGCTCAGTGTGATGAGTCAAGTTGAGAATGCCTGACCTAAATGTTCCTATAAAGTCCCATGATTACATTTTGTTCCTGGCTCGCATGTGGCATTTGATTCTATTCTTAGTTGAGCTATTTTGATTTTTACCCTTTCGAAAAGAACTTAATTGTGCATTTGTTTAAAATTTCTGTTAGAAGAGTGAGAAGATCTTGTTAAAAAGTACTAAACCAGATAGTTAAGTAATAGTGGTGATACAGAGTTGTGACAGTGCTGAAAACTGTGGCAATCACGTATTTGGTTTTGCTGCTCTCACCTTCTGGATCTTTATGCTGTTTAAGCGTTTCTTTCCTCTTGTGCTCTTGAAGTTGATTGTGGAACTCCTCATCTAGGTGCTGTGCTTGAGGGAATATTGAGTGATAAATATCACTTAAATTTTCTTGGGAGTAAAAGCCAGTAATTTTAGCAAGTTTTAGATGTGCTTTTTTAGTTACTGGTTGTTGTGATTTAACCTGGCAGGCAGCTTAAAAGTTCAGATTTGATCGAGGTACAATTGCTAGAAGATGGGTTTGCACGCAGCTTTGCCTGCTCAAAAAGTCTCCTTACTCTGCTTTGAAATGTAGGTGAGCCATGCAGCTCTTGGCACCTGGCAGAAGACGTTTACCAAGGAGTATGGGCGCTTTCTCCAATGCCTTGTATCACAAAAACCTAGTGCTTTGCCTTTGCTGTCAAAGGAAGCCACTACAGTGAAATTGGGCTATTAGGGATGGTTATCTTTCTGCTGCATAAATGTTAGGAGCAAGAAATTTGTTAGTTCAGACAAAGAATGGACAAAATGGGACTGGGGAAGAGAAAATGCAGCTGCAGTAATCGGGTGTGAAGAAAGGCAGTGGTAGTACAGATCTGGAGGAAGTACTATACAGTTGAAGCCTGTAGTTGCAGGAGAGGCAGAAATGTGTATGGTGATAGACATATCCTTTTAGAGCAGTCATATACTTTTAACTACTTTAAAAAAACCCCTGACACACAGAGAACCAAAAAAACCCCCCCCAAACCCAGCATGCATATGCACCAGTGTGTCTGTGAAGCTTGCACGTGGTCTGGAGATGCCACTGGCATCAGATGTCTCCAAAAGGCTACGTTGACAGCTTGCCTGGCTTGCTTAGCACACAATCCATGACTAATCACAGGAGTCACTTCAGGTCTAAGCTAATGGGAACACTTGTGGTCAAGGTTCCTGGGGTAGTCATTTTTGGCCCTGACTCAGGTGGCATGTCAGAGCTTTTGGTCAGAAGGTGAATTTCCTTCTCCAGGACCATCGAGATCATCTTATACCCCTTGTTATCGAGTAACTTCCAAAGTCCAGTGAGAACAAGCCTTAAACTTTCTTGTGGCTCCGTGTAATGGTGAAGTAGCTCTTTTAGGCAAACTACAAATATTTCTTCAATGCCCTGTGAAGGTCCCAGGTCTCTTGCTGGGGCAAGTGTTCATCCCAGACACAGAACTCTGTACCTGACAGAAGGGAGATTTCATGGATAAGTACCACGGACAGAGGCGACACAGCCCAGTCCAGTAAATTCTCACTTAAAAGAAGACAATCTTGGAAAAACTTAAAATAGAAAGCACAGATAGCCCAACATGGCCAGGATCCAACTCGGGCAAGCAGTCTGGGCATCCCATTTTGATTATCTGTTTGTGACATGTCACGTGTTTTGCCCTTGTTTCAGTATAAAGTCAACCTTACCACTGGCCAGCACATCTCTTGCCATGGAAGCGCTTTGTTTTGGAGGTTTTGTGTGCTTTTCATCTTGTGAGGTGCTTCTCTGAACCAATTTCAAAACACTTTCCTCTGCGTGAAGGTGAGGAGGAGAGCAGGCAGTCACCAAATCCTAAAGATGCTTGACAGAGGTGGTGTAGCAGCAGAATTATTATTCATTACCACTCAGATTTGCTGACTGACATGTTTTTTTCCAGTGTCTTATGTTGCTTGAGATAGTGTTGGATGTTGGGTTGTTGCTTTTTCGACATAACAGCCAAACTGTTCAAATGGTCTCCTTAGTTGCTCCTTGGCTGGCAGCCAAACACAGTCTCATCATGAAAAATCCAAGAGGATAATCATTATCTTGCTGTGTCAACAGCTGGCCTGCGTGCTATCTCTATCACTCATCAAGATTTGCTCCATTAAAGTTCAGAGGAGGTGCTGCTTCAGTTTTATGTGGGTTGCAGGTAGTGGTATGGAGTAATTTCCTGACATACCACTCTTAAAATTGATCCATCAGGAAGGTGCCAGGTTCTGGTGAACGCAGATATCCATGTGATGTAGTTTCTCCTATTTTTTTAATCATGAGGCATCACAAGGAGGGAGGATACTCCTGAGTCACTTGTAATGGGATTAGTGTTCCAAGGGTTTCGTAATTTAGGTGGCACTAAAAGGCTGTCAATGAACTTGCTTCCCTTAATTATCCTTCATAAATCCTTCAGAAGTCGTCTGCAGACTACAAGTCTTGTATCATTGTTTTGCCAGTGCTGTGTTTCAAAGCATGCTTCAAAACATGCTATGATACCCCTCAAACATTCAGAGGTCAGATTTAATTTCCAGATTTCGATCCAGCACTACGAGAACCACATCTGTGAACTCTGATTTACTGCTCTGCAAACTCTACCTCTGAACAAGCTCTGTTTTCTTGCTTAGATACTGGCAGCAGCCAACACTGCTTGAAACAACTGTAGCTGTTTGCACCTAAAAGCCAAAAAACCCCTCAGCTTGCTGAAATGATCAGTATGATCAAATAAATGCATGTAAGTCGGGACTATGGTAGTGGGAACATATCTGTTTCATGATTAGGTCTCACATAGGTAGAAAACCTTTTCCCATGCATTACATTGAAGTGGAAATTACATTGTACAGGGTTACACAGCACCTTATCGAAGCGTTCTCAGGAATTACTACTTGTTTATGTAACTGGCTGCTAACTCAAGGCGTGCCTGGCTGAATATTGTTTTCAGATATTGAGTCTGTGAGCTTTTCATTTTTGCTATATATAAATAAATGAAAATACTAAGTTCTGGAGAGAGGATTCAGACCTCTTATTTTCCATTAGTTACTGCCCTTCTTCCCTGGAGTGGTTAATAAGAATACGGGGAGGAAAAAAATACCGCAGTGGCACAAGAAAAAGCATCCAGCATCTACCAGACTTTTTGGGATTGTATTGTGCTTAGTAATTTCTCTCTCCAGCTTTTCCTCCTCAATCAGTAATGTATTTGTCATAGGAGCCAAGTTAATATCGCAGAGTGACGGGCCAAAGCTGTGTTCAAAACAGCCAGGGCTAAGTCCTCAATTCACTGCTTTATGTCCTTCGAGCTGGCTGCCCGCAGTTGACCTGAGTGTAGGCAGGGCCTGGAGTCACTCCAGAAGGTGTGAAATCCATGGGGATTTGCTCCAAAGCTGATTTACATCTTCCTTTATGTGAAGATGCAGAAGTGTGAGGGGAACTCACCACTTGATGCAGCCTTTGGATCTAGAACATGGCAAATAATAGTTCACGCAGCGCGCTGGCATTACTCTCTCTGATTCTCACCCATTTTTGTTTGACTTTTTACTTATTTAAACCCCCAAATATCCCAAGCAATCAGTTACTGTCACAGGTTTAATTGTCTTCCATGCAGAATTGAATTTTTTCTTCCCAATGTGCATCTTTTTTAGCTCTTTTCACAAGTTTACAGCCCGTGTCCCTCTCTAATCTGCTGACCGCAGTCAGTTGAATTATGTCCAGCATTCACTGTGAGCCCGCTGCACTTCCAGATTGTGAATCTCTCTTACCCCCTAGTGGAAGTGCTTTGGGTTGTGAGGATTTTATGTAGCCCTCCTGCTCTGTCAAGGATCAGGCTGCCTTGGTAAAATATCTTTTTGATACTTTTGTGCTGTTTAAAATATCACAGCATCTCCCTCTTCTTGTGTAGTAGCTTGCCTTATTTCCTATTTATTTTCAAGGAATTGCTGGCTAAATTTGTGTTGTCTTTGTGTCTTTGCTTTTAAAATCATATTACATCTAACTTACTAGTTTGGTCTTCCTCTGCAAAAGACTAGATGTCAACTTTGTCTAGCCTAAGGCACTACCTAAATATGGTTTCTACACAGTTGCTTAGATAGGTCAGAGTTATATAAGTTGCTCCTCATCATAGTCCCTTACTAAATGTAGGGATATAATTTTTGATATAGTATTTTTCTACGTACTCTACATTTTAAACAATCTAAACATGACATTGGTTTTCAGCTGAGGGAAGCCTGAAAATACTTGACTTGAATTTGGTTTTGACAGCAGTTGCTGTAGATAAATCCTGTTCTTCTATCAAGAGTAAAAGAAAAACCAACCCCACAAAACAGAGGCACTGAACTTTGGCAGCTTTTTCGCTCTGTTATTTAAATGATAACTTCAGCTTCAGGAAATTGAGCACAAGCTAGATACAAAATTCATTTATTTACCAACATTTCACAGGAGGGATAGGATTGCTGTAGACAAGTTTCCAATGCTTTTTGTATCAGTGGTAATACAGCAACAGTATTCCCCGTGATTATAATTTTCATTTCAGTGAGCCAGTGGTATTAATGCTCTGAAGAGTTGTGTGCTTTTGAAAGAAAAACAACACACAAAACAAACCAGAAAATAACCCCAAACGAACAAAAAAAAAAACAAACCCCAAAGATGGAATGCTCAAAGCAGCACACAGGGTTGCAAAGACATTTTCCACCTAGATTAGCGTTGCTGATCAAACTTAGATGGCTCTCCTGCCAGAAACGTCTCAAATATGCCTTGAATTTAATCCTTTGGAGTCAGTGCTTTAGTCCCTGCCTACGCAAGCAAACGCATTACATGATGCTCCTCAAAAATTAACAGTATTTAGCCTATAATTGTCTTTTTGTTCTCAGTTTCCTTATTGGGTGACTTTCACAGTACTCATTAGTCTTATTTAAAAACTTGTGGTTTGCAGCTAAAACAAGGTAGTTGTGCCAGCATTGTTCCCTGGTTTTTTTTTTTCTTTCTTTTCCCTCCTCTCTGCCACCCATTTGCTCATAAACTGGATTAATTTCCCTTTGAAACTTCATTTCAAGATGTGAAAATAGACGGGTTAGTGCTGATGAGGGCTCTGCCTCCTGCTTTTCCGTTAAACCATAAGCAGTGGGTTTGTCAACAGGGCATTGAGAACCAATTATCTGAATATATTTCAGTTTCTACTTAAGTTTACATAAGAATGAAACATTATTCCTTTTTAAAGAAATATTTGGAGCTTTTTGGCTTTGTTAAACATTTCAGTTGGGACTTAAATGGTAGAAAAACCAAATGCTGCTTAGAATTTTTTTTTTAATTGATGTCTATTACTTTCCTGGCCTATCAAATGAGAAGATTGAAGGCTGAGGCCGAAGCCTATTCCAGAATGAGTTTGCAAAATATCATTTTGTGTGTTCTTAAACAGCAGTATTAAGTAGTTTATTAGCGTAGGGCTTGTTTTCTAGGCCGTATGTGCAGTTCGCAGTTAATTGCAGGGAAGAATTTGCAAAATACAAGAGTTCTGAGAATTTTTCATGCCAAAATCTTGATTGAAGGCCAAGAACCTTTACCAGCCTTTGTAAACTGACCCAGAAAGAGAAATGAGACAAACAGGATCTGTAAACAAAGATCACGTGCCTGTCACAAATACATTTTGGAAGGATGGTTGCCTAGGGAAACAGGAAATGGGGAATTATACAACAAACAAAAAAGGACTGCCAAACAAATTTGCTGACCTTTTTTCGGGGAATTATGATGAAAACTGCTGGAATCCTCAGTATTTCACCATGTTTCTAAATCTCGAGGTAGAACAGAAGAGGAGCTTGGTAATTATACCACAACTATTCAGAAAATACAAAGAAACTTCCTTGACATCTTTGTCCTAAAGGAAGCAATGGAAGGTTGTGAGCTATGTAATCTTGAGTTCATCTTGATGGGGTAATTTTTTGAGTTTTCTAGCTTTTGCAACTAGGCTTGCTGGAATCGGCGCATCCTTTTCCAGGAAAGATAATAGAATCGCTCCAGTCATCTCTACAAGGATCATCTAGCTCTAACTTGAGGCACTTTAATCCTCATTCCTGAACTGGTAGCATCCCAACTAACTTTGCCTTAGGAAACTGAGGCTCTTGGAATGGTTTTTGTGCTTTCCAGGAGTCACAAATAGGAGGGGAACAAGAAAATTTGCATTGGACTTGTCCTTAGCAGGCAAGGAGTCAGCCTCTGGGTGAATGGTAAAAGCACGTTGGTTGCGTGGTGATTTCTGCACCCCTCTGATGTTGAGCTGTACCACTTCAGTTCTAAGCTGTGGCAAATGATGAGATCGCTGTGCAGGAGAGGTCATAGAAAATACCAGTTTGAGACCACTCAATCCCAAGCTTTGGTTTTATGTGAAAGATGAGGAGGTGAAAGTTATTAAGAGGAAGAAAATGAGCAAACAAGGTAGCTGCTCTTTATCCCAGAATACTGAAGAAGTAGTTATGTGAAGTCTCATGTTTGGTACCATGGATATTAGAAAATGTGCTGAATTGCAGGGGGAGGGAGATGCATTTGTCTTATGCTTGGTTCCCTTCCTGTATCTCTCCCATTGCTTTCAGTGTGTAACTTTTCTTTTTGTCAGTTCCAATGACAGGTTTCACTCAAAGGGCTACCATTGATCCCGAACTGAATGAAATCCATGTCTTGTCAGGGCTCAGTAAAGACAAGGAGAAGCGGGAAGAGAATGTAAGGAATTCCTTCTGGATTTATGACATTGTGAGGAACAGCTGGTAAGTTGATGAAAGGGGTGTTGTTTCTAACATCTACACTGATTTTCTTTAGAAGGCAATCCTACACGATCCTGTCTCCCAGGTAACACTATCTTCTATGACTGTGGAATGGTAATGTTGAAGGCAGCTTAGTTCCCTTGAGGCACCTCTTTATCCCATAGTCTTTAGAGACACCGTGGCAAAAAGCCAAATGAGGGAGAGAAATCATGTGAAATTCTTTATTGGAGGCAGGTGGTGGGAATGAGGGGAAGTAAGCCATTATAAGAAGTTTTTCCTGTAGGAAATATTCAAGGCCAGGTTTCATCATCAGCGCAGCAAATTCAGTCCACTATAAGTTATTAATAGCAGTGTAAAAGGGTAGTAGTTATTAGAAACTGAGGGAGCTAGTCTGTTGTATGAACGGTGATGGGAAGTGCTGGATCTATTGGCTCTTTTCAGGCTGAATGCAGTGGTACTTCAGGTAGCTGCTAGGACCAGTGTTCTGAGAAAACAACCCCTTGTCTATTTGCTGTATGGCCTTTGGTAGCTGGTTGCCACTGCCCCTTTCCAGAGCTGGCAGCGTTTTTGTGTGCAAGGTCTCTTCTAGTGTGGGGCCAATCGCAATGAAGGGTGAGAATGCTGATTTTATAACAATGGGGTTTCACTGTTCCAAAAAACAACTTAATTCTGTTTGGAAATCAGTGATTGAAATGCTACCTTTGCTAAAGCTTCTGACCTGTAGCTTTACTATGTCCAAGGTGGTGTTCTCCATGATGATGAAAAGTATTCCATGCTGACAATTCTGCTGGAAAATAATACAACGTCTAAAGATACCTCCAAAGCTCATGACTTCAAGTTTTCCAGAATTTTTTCCTCTTTGGCTTGTGATGGAGGATTGTGTTCACCCAAGATGACCTTCTCTGATTTTTGGATGGGTTTCTTTGTAGAGCTGAGAATGAGGGTGGGGTAATAGAGGACAATGTATAGAGATGTAAGAAATTCTTTGGTGTTACATGCCAAGCAATTAAAACTGACTTTTTTACCTTTTTCTACTTCCTGTGGGTACTACTAATCATTACTTACTGCCTTGTATTTCAGGTCTTGTGTCTATAAGAATGACCAAGCAGCAAAAGAGAATCCAGGTAAAAGCCTTCAGGAAGAGGAGCCCTGCCCAAGGTTTGCGCATCAGCTGGTGTATGATGAGTTGCACAAGGTATGAGGGGCCCAAATACATAAGCAGTGAAGTTTAGTTACCTTTTTCTGTGCCTTAATGCTCTGGTGGTGCAGATGCTTCCTCAAAGATAGTACAATTAATACAGCTTTTTGTATAGTGTTAATGTGATGGGTAACTTTTTCATTTAATGTAGTAATTTAATTTCAAATGATGATAATCTCCTTTTTATGTCAACGTGAAGTAGACAAGATAGCTCCTAGATGAAATAAAAATGCAGACAATGGGATACACTAAACCTCTACAAAGTTGTCAAGCAGCTTTTCTCCTACTTGAGAACACTTGAAGCTTCGTTCATTATCCTCAGGGACTTAATGTCACAACCTGTTAGTGTCTGTGGACTCATTCCTTTAGTTTAGCTGCCACATTCATACCTCAGAATGGTTATGGGTGTTTACTTAAATCTCTAGAAGAAAGTATGTTTCAGTGAACTGATTGCTGCTAGGAATCTGCTCTAACAAAGGGGCCTTACTTCCAACTGTCATTCTTTAGCACTATCTGATTTTAATGGACACATTCATGCTTAAATCTGCTTTAAATTGTTTGTAGCTTTTGTGACTGTTCAGTTAACATAGGGCTTTGTGCATGTTAAACCAATAAAGCACAAACCCACGGCTTAGGCTACTGTAACTTCATCAGCCTGCCAATTAAAATGACTGATACATTTACTTAACCTTTCACAGGTATTTGGCAATAGAAATAAACTTTTTCTAAATATTTTTTTTAGTCTGAAATGGTCTGAAAAAGATAAATATGGTTTAGTCTCATAATAATTCCATGGGATTTAATCAAATTTGTGAAAGTCAGCAAGCCCAAAAGCTGGAGCATGGGGGTGGGATTTTAAGAAGTAGGTGTAACTTCTGTATGGAGAACCTGTATCGTTTGTCTTCATCAGAGAAATTAATGTTGGACAGTAAATACTGTTTTGCCATGAATGGCTTACTTCTAAGAATAAAGTACCATGAGATTGAGAGTAGTATTTTATAAGATACTGTGAAGGTTGTTAAATCATGGCAGTTGCCCAGCTTTCACTGAAGAGCTGTTTGATGTACTTGTTTTGAAGAGCCTTATTTTTAGAAACCTCTGTTCAAATGACCTTTCTAGACTCCTCTGATATAAATGAGAGCCTGCATCAGTGGGATGCAGAATACATTGTTTTGAGTGGTTATTTTTAAAGCTGTGGAGAAAGGTAGCCTGTTGGACTTCTTGAACCTTCAGTATTTGAAGGCCCTTTGTGGCATGCTTAATATCAACAGCTCAGAGTCTGAAATACCAAATGATGTGAAGGGGGAAAAAAAAAAGGTGAAGAATAAACAGTTCTCTTAACACTTTCGCTTTTCTTGAGATTTGCCTCTATCAGTAAGTCTAGCCTTGCCTTTTGAAGTTGGTCTTTTCTGAAACCATCAGAAAACAGCTGTTAAAGACAACTTCATTTGAGTTACCTTGAACAAAAATGAGTTTTGCTTACAAGTATATTTAATATTTCATGGTTAGCATCTCAGGCTCACTAGAACTTTTTGGAGACAATAACAGTAATGGTTGTGACTTCTGATTCTAGATAAGATTGGCATAGTTTTCCTCATTCCTTATTACAGTTTTGGCTTTGCATTTTACTCTTTATTCAGCTCTTTAGCTGCAAAACACTCAATACACTACCTGGGCACAGTCCTGTGAGGTGAGATAAATCTGCCCTTCCAGAGACTGTGGAGATTTCAAGTCAATTTGCAAATCAGATTAAGGTTCTCTAGAGCTTCTGGGGCATGTTGAGGACAAGCCTGTTGGTCATCTCCCAAGATTGTGATGGACTGGGCTTGTCACTGTAATTTCAGCTTCTTTAGGACTTCCCACTCACTTCACCAGTGGCCCTTGTCTTTGGTGAAAGATAATGTTTTTCTCTGACTCAAGGAAAGGGCTGCTTGCCTGTACTGTGATGCTTTAGTAGTGAGGCATCACCGAGAGTGCTCAGATTGGAGACAAGAGTGTTAGTCTAAAAAGTCCCTTTTTTCTGTGCCTTCCTTACAAGCATAAATATTTCTTCTTCAAAGAAATTGTGATTTGCTGGAGTCATCTCACAATTATATGATGTAATCTGCTCATCCCTAAATTAGACAGGGGTTTCATACAGCTGCCTTAATTTGTCCTCCCTCAACAAGAATTTGGAGGCTTTCAGGACAAGATTGGAGAAGAGGTTGGTAATTAACAATTTGAGTGTTGTTTTCTGTCAACTATTTTGAACAGGGCAGCAAGAGTTTGCTTGGATCCTTCTTTACTACTCATATTTTACGTGCTTAAGGTTTTGTCTTGCTCAAAGCTTTATCCTAAAGAAAGAGATCGCATGGTTCATGGATGTTTGTTTATAAATATCACAGGAATATCCTAGAGGGAGGTTCTAACAGTGCAGCTTTTTATTATCTTAAACTGTGAGCAATTTAGGAGAACTTCCTTCATCTCCTAGAGAACAAAGTAAGGCTGCTAATAAGACGAAGCAGCTTCTCTAAAAGGCAGAGTTTTCCCCCTCCAGAATAAACCACTGAAAAGATGCTGACATAATAAATAGTCTTTGTTTAACAGATGCACACAAACAATCAACTTTTTGATCTGCCTCTCATTTGCTTAGGTTCATTACTTATTTGGAGGGAATCCTGGTAAATCCTGCTCTCCAAAGATGAGGTTAGATGATTTCTGGTCTCTGAAGCTCTGTCGACCTTCAAAGGAATACCTGCTAAGACACTGCAAATACCTCATAAGAAAGCACAGGTATAGAAACAAAAGATTTCATACAATTTTACTTTCCAGAGTATCTTTTTATTTAAGCTGCTAAAACTTTAGATATCTTGTAAATTGTTTTGCTAAATGTAAGTTTGCTGGTTATATGGTGGTCTGCACATTTCTTGGTAGTTTTTGATTGGAAAAATAATAAAAAGCAATGAGGCAGGGCTAAAGCACAAATTTAACTTCATTCTGGTTTTACTGTGTTACTCTAAAACAAAAATCTGCTTATTGTGTGGGGAGTCCTGAGGAATTTTTAGATTCCCTTTTCACTCTGCTGCTTATCAACATGTGTTTGGGTACTGTCACCTCCCAAGGAAATGGAATATGTTTCTGAAACGCTGCTAGGAGATAGTAACAGCTCACAAGGATGCTAATGAAGTCTGGAGGCTGGATTCCTTTGCACATCTGAGACTCAACTGTGGTGAGGTCATCAGAGTTTGTCATTCAGAATCACTTGAAAGATCTCACATGGAATTCAGCTGCTCTGTGATGCTTCTTGTGCTCCAGATGTTTCAGAGCTGCCTTATATTTGCTATTCAGGGCAAGAGCTTTTCAAAATCGAGCTTATGGTGTTGCCTTAGGCAAGAAATTGCAGCAGTGAGACAGCCTTTCAAGACCTAGCAAATTATTTGAAGCAAATAAATAGCTCTTTCTGCATTCTTGGTGAGAATGCTTTGTTACTGGGTTCCACCAAGATTCGGAGGTCAGTTTTTACTGATGGTATTTTGTTTCTGAGGCAGTGAGCAAATTGCTTTATTCAATGCACAATCACCATGGCTGGATGAGGCCTTTTGCAGATCAACCAGGCAATAGATGTGAATACCTACAGGCATGAATAAAGGTCTTGCCCAGCAATCTGGGAGACTTACTGAACCCATGTGAGGTTGTACATGAGTGAAGCTGTACAATCTCCAGAGACAGCTCTGGATTATCTGTTTTTATGTGCCTCAATTGCACTCAGAGGAAATGTTGCTCCATATTGTCTGGTAAAAGTTTGGGGGTTATGCACCATACTGCCACTTATTTGGGTCATGAAGGAGCTGAATATGACCAGCCAGTGACTGGTATGATGGGCACTTTAGAGTCCATGTGCCTCTCAGGGCAGGAGCTGAACTGCTCTGGAGTCACTTGGCTGCCCATTTTCCGCACTCCCTCAAGCTCCAGGTACCAGAACAGCTAGTTGGCTTGTGTACACAGTGACTCCACTGCATCAGCTGGGGTCCTGTTTGGCCTATCAACTTGTTTAGTGCCAACCATAGTAGAGGTAAGCTGGCCCAGCATAGAAGAGGAAAGTGTCAATGCTGCCACTTAATTAAGGTGCTTCAGCTCTCTGGACCATGGCAATATCATCTAAGAAAATCTGAGTGAATATTTTTAAGAAATCACATTTAATTGCCAGAATACTCAGGCATAATCTTTGTGCTCCGTGCACACACTGGCTCAACAACTTGCATCTTTAGACAATTTCAAAACTTAGGCTACAGATGTCCACTACAGTATAAATAGCCAAGTAGATAACCCAAATAAGAAACACCAGTATGATTAAATCTGTTCATAGAATCATGGAATGGTTAGGGCTGGAAGGGACCGTAAAGATCATGAAGTTCCCAGCCCCCTGCCATGGGCAGGGGCACCTCTCACTAGACCAGGCTGCTCAGAGCCCACTCTAACCTGGCCTTGAACACCTCCAGGGAGGGGGCAGCTACCACTTCCCTGGGCAACTTGTTCCAGTGTCTCACTGCCCTTGCAGTGAAGAGTTTCTTCCTATCATCCAATCTAAATCTACCTCTTTCCAATATAAAACCATTCCTCCTTGTCCTATCACTGCATGCTCATCTAAAAAGTCCCTTCCCAGCTTTCTTGTAGGCCCCTTCAGTTACTGGAAGGCCACTATAAGATCTCCCCGGAGCCTTCTCTTCTCCAGGCTGAACAACCCCAACTCTCCCAGCCTGGCTTCATAGGAGAGGAGCTCCAGCCCTTTGATCACCTTTGTGGCCTCCTCTGGACTCATTCCAACAGTTCCATGTCCTTCTAATGTTGGGGACTCCAGAACTGGACACAGCAATCCAGGTGAGGTCTCACGAGCAGAGTAGAGGGGCACAATCCCCTCCCTCAACCCACTGGCCACACTCCTTTTGATGCAGCCCAGGATGCAGTTGGCCTTCTGGGCTGTGAGCACTTATTGTTGGCTCATCGAGCTTCTCACCCACCAGCATTCCCAGTCCTTCTCTGCAGGGCTGCTCTCTATCACATTATCTCCCAGCCTGTATTGATGATGAGGATTGCCCTCACCCAGGTGCAGGACCTTGCACTTGTTCTTATTGAACCTCATGAGGTTCACATGGGCTGAAAGAATTAAATATCTTGTGTTCCCCAAAGGCAGATGATAAATGACTGAGAATATAGTTTTTAGGGGTTGGAACTATATGATCTTTGAGGTCCCTTCCAACCCAAAGCATTCTATGATTCTATGATCTCTGGAATCCAGAATTGTCTGAGCTGTTTTCATGGGGAGGCTTAATACTGTGTATTGGTGATTCAGAAGATGGCAGTGTGATACTGTACTTGGTGGATGGGTGATAGGGGAAGAAAATAGATTGTTTTAAACTTCGTCCTTTGTAGGCTTATGCACTGCAGGGAGGTAGCTCTGCTCACTGAGGATGCTGAGCTGGGCTCAGCATCATTTTTGAATCACTTTGAGAGGGAATTCATAGACGTTACAGCTTCTGTTTGTTAAGAGAAGGTAATGGTGATGGTGCACAGGATTTTTATGTACTTGTGCTCTTCCCAAAAGTGGGATACTAAAACACACTATTAATCGAATCCAGGTGTTTTCACCTCCATTCTCCCTTTTTCTGCTGGCTGGCAAAAACAGGCAGAATTCTCCATCCCTGTACTTAGTTATGCTTCTGCACAGCCAGGAATGTAAATACTCCTGGGGCTTGGAGACTTGCCTATGCCTGAACGGTGCTCCTCACACCTACCTCTATTTGTGGAAAACAAACTGTACTAAATATTTTGTATTTATGTATTAAGTTGCTGTACATATGCTTTTGAGTATTTTTTAGCACAGAGCATGCTTACTTTGCCCTTGAAACTCCTGTATGCTCCAAAAACCACTCTTCTGTGTATCAGGCCGCCTTGAATGCGTGTTTTTGAGCAAACAGGAGGCTGAGCTGCCAGTAACATTGTTTTGTTTGGCAGTGTTTAGCTGCAAATGTTACTTTCCTAGGTTTTGGTCTTTGTAGGAATAGTGGTACTTAGTCCTGAGGGGACATGTTTTCTCTCTGTCCTCTGCAGGTTTGAAGAAAAAGCTCAGACTGACCCTCTTAGTGCACTGAAGTACCTGCAGAATGATTTGTATGTAACCGTGGATCACTCGGACCCCGAGGAGACAAAAGAGGTAGTGATGAATGATCCTTGGCTGTCTTACAAAGAAATATAAACTCTATGCTCATGTGGAAACTTTAACCCTCTTAAACCTTGTTTTTATTCAGCTTGAAAAAGCTCTACAGGTGCATGACACTGCAGAGAAATACATGCTATAGCACTAAAGATCATACTGGTTTAGAAACAGTCATTTCCCAACTCCAGTTCGAGATAAAATAGCTTTTGTATTCATACTATAAAGACTAGGCCTTTGTTTTAATTCCAGAGTACTGGTGTGTGTTCTGGGAACTTTAATTTAAATGTAAACTCCCTGAAATGTCACGAGTCTGTATTAGGTTGTGTGGTAGGAAGTGAACAGAAAATCCTATTCACGCTGCCGTTTGGCTGTCAATATTAAAAGCTCAGCGGGGGGAGAAGAAGTTATTCTCAAAGTATTGCTATAAGTATTCCTGAAGTAGATGGTGCATCTATGGATGTTGCTCATTACCCTTCAACACTTTCTTTCCTCTCCCTTTTGAATATTATCCAGTAGGCATGTTCTTTTATTTGTTCCAGGAATTTGTTCCCATTTCCTGTTTTGATTCCGTTACCGCAGTGCGTGTCACTTCACGAGAACGGATTAAAGAAATAAGGAAAAGTGTCAGATAAGGTGGTTGATTTGACTCTGCTATTAATTGTCACGTAGAACATGGGGCAGCCACTTGGATATACAGGCATTCAACTCCTTGTGGGTCGATGAGGAAGAGGGGACCGTGGTTCTTAGTCTCTTCTTGCATTAATGACTTTGGATGACAACTATTATAAAAAGTCTATAAAAAACTTAATTCATCTGGATTATATAACTCAGTCTGGTGGGTTTAATTTGTTACTTTAGGTAAAGTAAAAGATCATTATAATAGTATAAATAGTGTGACCAGTAGGTCTGGAGAGGTGATTGTGCCCCTGGGATCAGCATTGGTGAAGCTGCACCTCGAGTGCTGGGTCCAGTTCTGGGCTCCTCACCATAAGAAGGACATGGAGGTCCTGGAGCCAGTCCAGAGAAGGACAACCAGGCTGGAGAAGGGGCTGGAGGGCAAATCCAATCCTCTGAGGAGCAGCTGAGGGAGGTGTTCAGCCTGGAGGAGACTGAGGGGAGACCTTATCACTGCCTGTAATGACCTGATGACAGGAAGGTGTGAAGAGGTGGGAGATGGTCTCATCAGCCAGGTGACAGGTGATAGGACAGGAGGAAATGGCCTCAAGCTGTGCCAGGGCAGGGTCAGATTAGACTTTAGGAAAATGTTCTTCACTGAAAGAGTTGTTGGGATGTGGAACAGGCTGCCGAGGGAGGGTGTTGAGTCACCATCCCTGAATGTATTTAACAGACATGATGAAGATGCTCAGGGATATGGTTTAGCACAGGACAGGAACGGTTGGACTTGATGATCTTAAAGGTCTTTTCCAACCTGTCATTCTGTGATTCTACAGGTACAAAGGATTTGGGGAAGAATATGGTTCTTGCTTATGTACCATATAGAATTGTAATTTTAGAAGAATTAAGAGGAAAAAAATTGTCATAAATTCTGGTTAGTCTTTATAAATATCTGGTCCAATAAAACACTTAATGCTTTACCTGTAAGTTCTGCTAGATGGCATCTCATTTAAATTGTCCTCTATCAAGTAGCTTCACATCCTTTCTAGTAATTTCTGGTTTAGGAAATGCAAATAATAGATAATCCTGCTTTCCTTCAGGTAGAAATACAGATTCTTCTTTCTTTCCCATGCAACATGCTTGAGGGTGCTGAGCCTGTTATGTCCCAACGTCCAGCGTGGTAGCACTTTCCTCTTCCTATTTGAACCTGTAATAGCCTATAACACAATAACCATTCTGATGTTCTCTTCTCCTTCCCTCCATCCTTCCATGTCCTGTGTTCTCTTCTCTCCCTTTGTCCCCATGTCATATCTGCATGCTAATAGCCCCATCATGTTTGTGATGGCTATGTCTCTCTTGGGCCAGTTACTCCACAGATCTTGTACCTCGTGGCTGGCTTTGCCTTTTTACTGCCTGAACAGAAAACATTTGTGATGTGATCAGCAAGCTCCTGTCCTCTTAGTTCATGCTGCCTCCTGCCACCAGCAGACAAAAGGAACTGCACATTATGCACATGTGGCACAGGAAATCCTTTAACATTCCACATTTGATATTCCCAGTTCAATCTGTAGTAATTTAACTTGTCCAACTTGTAAGAGCTAAGAATTTCCCTGACTTTGAGTCCTCTGAGGGAAAAAGGAGTAGCTTTATCATACAAAGTAGAAATAGAATAAAACATTAAAAAGTTATCCCTTTTCACTGGGCACTCTCGTGTTCTGCACATAATGATCCAGGTATAAGCTTAGTTCAATCCAGCTGAGTGAATATATTGTGAATCCTTACTCTGGAGGCCTAATGCCTGATCCAGACAAAATCCAGTAGCTTCTGTCAGTCGGGCTAATCTGTCAGATCAATACAATGCCATTCAGTAGAATTAAAGCTGGTGTTCCAGTGGTCTCCTAAAATCACCTACTAATTTCTGGGAGGCTTTGAGTTTTTTGGTTGGGTTCTTTTTAGTCTCTCTTCTTCCCCTCCCTGCCCCACCCCCCAAATAGTGCTGGTCAAAAAGCTTTACCTTCCAAAGCTTTTTTTATACTGGAACAGATCTGGCAGGTATATGGCATCACGCCAGCTACTGCGCTGGTATTGACTGGGTGTATTTCCAGTTGACGTCAATTTACCTTCCGGTTATCACATTGAGTTGGCTTTTTGCTCTGGCATTACATCTTCAAATAGCTCTTGTGCTTTCCAGAGGACTGACGCAGGCTTTTTGGATTCTGTATCAAATTTCAACCACCAGTTTGATTGCATATCTCAGCCCAGACACCTACGTACTCTTTATGTCTCTATTTGTAGTTGAGATCATCTTAATACCAAAGGCTGTGTATCTGATCAGCTCACTCTGTGCTGGCTACAACCACTGAACGTGGTAAGGCTTCTTAGTGTGGCAGATCTCAAGGGAATTGGTTTTTCACTGTTCTTTCCCCTCTCTCCAGGGCAACTGTTAAATTTGGGAAGGACCAGGCTGAATAGGTTTATCACCAAGTTTGTGCTACAGTTCTCTTAGAGGCTGGTCTGTATGGTTTCATGGATTGAGATATGGGTAGTGCTATGTAATATTACAAGCAATTTCGCTTTGAGGTAAGGCTTACTTGCTTTATAATAGAATAGAAGTAATTTCTAACTCTGTTAGGCAAGTTTCTTCAGCTGTTTTGACTTGGATGCCAAAGAAAATAAACAGACTGTTCTTGAAACTTTGTCCTTAGTAACCAATTTTGTTTAAAGTAGCATGGATGATTGACAGTGAGAACATACCCCCAGATTTTCATTCTTGTGCTGCGAATTTTAGGGATGGTAATAGGATTATAGTTTTATTTCCATTTTTTATTATCCTAAACTGAAGTAGCTGCCTGCAAGTAACAGCTATCACATGGGTGCTTGGTTTAGTAGCCACAGGCTGTATGCCAGCTGTGTTTCTGCTGTTGCCCACAAAAACAGATCCAGTTCTCTCTTAACTGTGATTCTGCTTGAAATTGCTTAAACCTCTTTGCTTAGTTCAGTGTTTTCAGAGCAGTGGGTCCATTTTTTACTGGCTGTGGATTAATAACCAAGACTGTGTGTAAAGGAAGGTAGATACCTAGGGGACATGGAAGTTTGTCCATGTATTCTAGTTGATGGAGAGATTAAAGCTGTATAAAACACTGGCATTTTTTGGTGTATAAATTTGTGGTTGCATGGATGTTTCATACACATGCAGACGTGCATTTGGTGGTAGTTTGGAAGTAGAGGCTTCTGAAGTTAAAAGGACGGTCAGAATGAAATCAACTATGAAGCTAAGGGTGGATTTCTTTGAACACTGGACTAACCATACCCAGAACTTTGCATCTGCTCAGTGGGCTGTAGAGGAAGTCAAGATGATACAAAAAATAGCCCGAGCTACCCAGGTAACGGTGAGTAAGATGATGCTGTACATTGAATTTGAGATTCAATTCTGGTCATGCTCAGTCCCGTGATTGCTATAAAACAGATGCAAACTGCAAGTAAGACTTGCAGCATGTTTTTCTTGGATCATGGTAGGAGAAAGAGCAAGGACCTGAGGGCTAATTGGAGGCCTGACTAGCCTGTAGATTGAGGCTGAAGGACCCTGTTCAAGGCTGCTTCATATTTTCCATTCTTAAAACCTTGTCTTTAATAAAGCCAACAGGGCCCAGAAGTATTGTTTGAGTCTGCATTAGACTGATATTTCTGGGAAAATTGAAGCCCAAATGGGAAAAATAGTTCTAGGAAGGAGCTAAGAAAAGCATGCTTCTCTTCTTCACGTCCTGCTGTGATTCTTTGTAAAGCCTCACAGCCCGAGTGCTGCAGGAGCAGGGACTTTGGAGCCAAGAAGCCTTCACAAAAGCAGTGTTCAGCCTTCCTAACTTGAGCTACTCACTGCTCTGTCCTCAAAGAATTTGAGACTCTTGTTTCTTCTTTGAGCCTACACTACAAGGTGCCCTCCCAACAGAACTGGTCAAAGCTGAGAAAACTGGTTTACGCTGTGATCTGAGCACTTGCTGCACAGACATTATGGAGGAGGAATTACATCTTGATTCATACAACCTGCTGGGTATTCCAAACAGGAGTTACTCATTCATTGGCAGTAGCCATTTAAATTGCACAAAAGACAGAGGCATACAGTGGATATACTAAAACTTGCATGGGTTGCTGCATGGCAGCATGGCTTTTTTATCCCTGTATGTAGAAACCTAGATAAAGTACACATAGCTGATAACAAGAATGTTAGAAGCATGAAGGTCATACAGTAGAACATGCTAGAATTAATACTTCCCATGTAGTCTTAATTTAGTCTCTCTCTGAATGTGGTTGATTTTATTAGTTAACCTTATATTAGTTAGCCACATATACAACTAATAAGCTAGATCTGGAGAGATGGGCCCATGCAAACTGCATGAAGTTCAGCAAAGCCATTCCAAGAGAAGGGATGGAGAGCAGCCCTGAGGAGAAGGATTTAGGGGTAACGATCAATGACAAGCTCAGCATGAGCCCACAGTGTGTGCTAGCAGCTCAGGTGGCCTGGGCTGCATCAAGAACAGCGTGGCCAGCAGGTTGAGGGAGGTGATTCTGCACCTCTGCTCTGCTCCTGTGAGACCCCACCTGGAGTACCGCGTCCAACTCTGGGGTCCCCAGTACAGAAAGGACATTGAGCTGTGGGAAAGAGTCCAGAGAAGGGTGACAAAGATGATCGGGGGTTGGAGCACCTCTCCTGTGAATACAGGCTGTGAGAGTTGGGCTTGTTCAGTCTGGAGAAGAGAAGGCTCAGGGGTCACCTAATTGTGGCATGCCAGTACTTAAAGGAGTCATACAGAAAAGTGACAGAAGGACTGTTCACCAGGGAATGTAGTGATAGGACGAGGGGCAGTGGCTTTAAGCTGAAAGAAGGTAGGTTTAGGTTAGATGTTAGGAAGAAATTCTTTACTCTAAGGGTGGTGAGGCACTGGAAAGGGCTGCCCAGAGAGGGTGTGGAAGCCTCATCCTTTGAGGTGTTTAAGACCAGGCTGGATGGGGCTTAGGGCAACCTGGTCTAGTGAGGCTGTCCCTGCCCATGGCAGGGGGGTTGGAACTAGATGATCTTTGAGGTCCCTTCCAACCCAAAGCATTCTATGCTATTAGTCAAGTACAGTTATCTCTAAGGAGCCCCTGCCTCAGTTCACGAGGTGAGTTGGATCTCTGAAGTTAATCACGTAACACGAAGGGAACTTGTTGTCTTTTGACTGGAGGCTTAATTTGGAATGGATGAAACCAGTGAGCCAGAGGGATTGTCAGAAAAAAATGGGTGGTGTTATGATTAAAGCAGTTGGATACTTCTGCTGGATAATTGAATTCCTGTTGTGTCTCTGTAACAGAGTTGCTATGTGACATTAGGCAAATTGTTTTTCCTAGATGGGCATTAATTGGGTCTTTCATTCTGGTGCCTGATGGGAGAGATTTGAGGTGTGAGTTGCTTGAGCGCTTGGCTTTCCTGGCTGTAAGTGAATTCAGAGGCTGTTGTATAGTACTAAGTATTGTGAAAAATCAGATTCTAGTAGTTTCAAAAAGGAGGCACAAAAGTAATCAGGTTTTGAAGTGCTGCCTGTTATGGTGACAATTAAAATTATATAAAAAATGATGAGGAAATTAATTCTGTCTTTAGAGCAGAGTTTGAACTTCATGAAGAAGATACTGCATTGTGTATGTGCTGTGAATGGTGTCTAGAGACCTTGAGTAAGCAGTAACTGTCCTGTGGATTGGGGAAGTAGGGGTCCTTTGGGAGAGCATCCTGTGACTAGCTGGCGTTGCAATGCAAGTGCAGAATGAACTGGCTTAGACTTGATGCTGTTCATGACGATGTCCTTAGCTTATGTGCTTGACTTTTCTATCAGAAGGCACTTTTAAAGTGTGAGATGATGCATAACATATAATTTCAACACAAATAACAAACTTCAAGGTCAACTGAAGTGTGGAGTCATCAGTGAAGGAGACAAGATACTCCTTCCCCACAAAGCTGGAAAGAAACTCATGGCCCCTGAAAATCCATCATGCTTGGTGTAGGTGTGGCTGGAATACTTGGCAGAGGGTCTTTTCAGTGGATTCTTGGTCTCACTTCGGTCAGTTTACACAGCCCCTTAGTTGATACCCAGCCTCAAGCACAGTTTACTTTCTTTACAGTGGGATGGCTGCCGGCGTTGCTGGGGAAGGAAGGGGGGAACCCCTCGAAGCATGTGGCATCCACTTCGTCGCGGCATAGCTGGCTTCATGTGCTCCCAGGCAGTTGGCAGCAGGCCCATAAGGCGATTGTGTGCAAGGGGAAGATGGCCAGAACGTGGCACTCACTGTCAGAAGCAGATTTAGCCACTGTTTTATTGGAACTTTTGGAGCTATTTATGCTGGGCATCTGTTTAAGTACATTGCTGATTGGGAGCCAAGCAGCTCTTACAAGTTACACTAGTGGTGAAATACACGTGTAGCACAGCAATCCCTTTTGATTTCATATAACCAGACCTCTTGCTCAAGAGGGTACTTAATCAACCTCTTCCCTGTTCTGCAGTCTGTCAATCCTGTATCTTTCTAACCGGTTCTTAATTACCTCCAATGCTAGCTTCCCATGATAACCTCCCCAAAAGACTGCAAACTTACTCTCCCATACTGCAGTCCTTATTTTAGACCTCTTTACTATTTTTTTTTCTAGATGTCACATTAAAATTGATCTAGCTGAAGTATATTGGTGGCTTCTTACACTTAGTTGTAGACTTACCTGTGGCAGCCTTTACATTTGTGACCTTTTGTAGTTTCTTCCTTGAGCATTCTTCTGTGTAGGTTCTGTGACCTTGACTCCTTTGAACTTGTTTTATAGAGCTTGATTTTCAAACCGCTGGATATATTTTTCCCCCTAGTTCTTTTCTCCTATGCTGCTAATTGATCCAGGGCATCTAAAAGTGGCTGCCTTTATTGTAGGTGAGACTTAGGAGACTTGATACCAGCAGGAGTACTTTATTTGAAGATCCTACTCCTTTTCATGCACTTTCTAGTCCATTTGACTCTTTTGCAATAGAATTATACTGAGATATTGTAACTCCTAAATGCGTTTTCACGGAGAGCATGTATGCCGACCTCTTTTGTATAGCTGATCATGCCTGTTAATGTTGATTTGCACTTAACCCTACTGAATTGTGCCTTGATCCAGCATTAAAAGCTGGATGAAGTGAAAAAGCAGTCTGAAGGCTGTCTGCTACCGTGCTGGCAGTCTCTCCGAGCGTGGTGTGAGGTCTGTGGACTTGGTGAACATACCCTGTTCTGTCAAGCAGGTTATTACTGCAAACCCAGAATGATGCTGACCCTGGGGCACAGATGAATCAGTTCTGATTCACGGCCCCATTTTGATGTCAAACCATTGATGGCTACCCACAGTAAAGTTATTTGTCCTATTTGCTGTTCCCTCTTAGCTTAATCTAGGTGAAGCCTTGATAATTTGCCTTAAATGTCATATAAAAGTCCTATGAAAGTCAAAATGGACAGTGTCTATTGCTGAGTCCCAACTGTAGGGCCCTCTGTCTTGTAGAAGAAATCAGATTGATGTGATACAACCTGTTGTTGCCAAATCCATGTTGGCTATTACTCGTCACCTTCTCCGCTCCTAGATGCCAGCAAATTGTCTGTGTTCCCCTTTTTTTGTTTCTTGAAATTGAAATTCAACTGATGGATATGTAATTCCTGGCTGTTCTTCCAACTCCTTCCTTGAACATATTTGCTTCTCTTCTGTTCCCTCCCCTCCAACCACCTCCCCCCCTCCTTCCCTTTGGGCTGTGTGCCATGAAGACAAAAGATTACAAGCCTTAAAGGGATTGGCTCACTCTTTAAGGAAACATGACAAAGCATGAAGCTTTGCTACGACATGGATAACTGAAAACAGCACCCTGGGGCAGTGGAAGATACTATGTTCTCTGTCAGTTAGACATTAAGGGGAAATAAAACCATGAATGTGTTATTTAAAGTCATTTTACTCATAATCCTGATGTTCCCAAGTGAAGGACTTTTTGTTTGGTTTGGTTTTTTCTTTAAAAAACATTCCCTTACACTTGTGATAGGAGTTTCTCTGTCAGTTCAGGAAGGTTGTTCCCATTTAAAGCCTTCCTTGTGCTCCAGAAGTTCATACTATAGCAGTTACCCTGTTTTCATGCCATCTAGTCCTTGCTCACTGAGACTGTACCGTGTCCATCCCTGGGAATGGCTTTGTGTGGAAAAGGCTCTACCTTCCTACTTCACTGTGATATCTTGCCAGCAGCAAAAAAAGTACATATTAAAAGTTAAGTTTTAGGGCTTCCAGTCAAGTACCTTTGATTGCATCAGCACTGCTCTGGTTCTAGGAAAAACCATCCAGCTTGCTCTGCCGAGGTGACAAATTGTATTGCTCATATAAAAGTGTCTTCTGCTGTTACTCAGAGGTGTGTGGTGTGGTTTAACCCAGCAGGCAGCTAGAACAACCACACAGTGTTTGCTCACTCCCTCCAGCTGGGGTGGGGTAGAGCCGCAAAAAGAAGTGAAACTCGTGTGTTGGGATAAAACCAGTTTAATAGGACAGAAAAGTAGAATGATAATAATGATAAAAGAATCTACAAAGGAAGTAAAGCACGGCACAGTTGCTCACCACCTGCTGACTGATGCCCAGCTAGTTCCTGTGACATGGCCCTCCCCGGCCAATTCCCCCCAGCTTCTTGTATACTGGGTGTGATGTCATATGGTGTGGAATATCCCTTTGGGTCAGCTGTCCAGGCTGTGCTCTCTCCCAGCTTCTTGTACACCTGCAGAAGCCTCATGCCTCCTAGCTGGCAGGGCCCAGGAAGCTGGGAAGTCCTTGACTTAATTGTAAACACCGTGTGACAACAACTAAATGTTAATGTGTTAGTAATGCTGTTTTCATCCTAAATGCAAAACTTTGCACTCTACCAGCTCCTAGGAAGAAAATCAACTCTCACCCAGCTGAAACCAGGACAGCATGGCACAGTAGTTCTGAGGACTGTGCGAAGAAATCCCAGCAGCTATAAAGCCACTTAGACGTCTGTGAATCTTTTGGGGTTTTCCCCCTTGTACAGTTAATAATGCTTATTTTTTTCTCTTTTTCTTTCTTTGTCCTTCCACCTCCTCTTCTGCAGTTTCAGCTTCTTGCCTCAGCGTTATTTAAGTCTGGCTCGGATTTCACCACTCTCGGTGAGTATTGCACGTTAGATGATTTATACTAAGCATGCTCCCTCTGATAATTACTGTTAGTTTCTACTGGTTTTTATATCAAATGTTGTGGATGTGGCCTGTGTTGTAGCCCTCTTAGGTTTGAGTATGCAGTGTCACTGCATAGACATTTGAGACATTGTAAATAGTGACGAGTGTCCAATGCCCGAGTCCATATTTAAAACAAGTGTCACCAGCGGTTTTAAACCCATGCCTCCTGGGATCATTTTGTGTCTCTTATTACATCTGATGCTTCACTGTTACCCAAATAAACAGAAGCTTTGGTCAGAAGACAGCACCTCCTGTCATGTCACTTTGGAATCTCACAGCATGGCTACGGCTCTGTTTGCTGTGATAACTGCAATTCCTGGAGTGGTTTGGTTCGCTCTGTTCTTTGCAAAACTAGTTCTTTGGGCAGGATGTCAAAGAGTGAAGAAAGCAGTGGCATGTAGGGCTGGAAACAGGAGGCCTGAGCCAAAGCCGTAATTTGTTTCACTATTCTGTCCAGTTAACTGTTTTAAACAGTGGAGAGATTAATCCAGGGCAAGCTGTAGGAAGGCTATAGGCATAATTTACATTCCTGTAGTAATGTGTTGTCCTCAAGTTACCCCTCTCTCCCTAGGAGTGTGGATGACTTCAGTGTTTGATGAACACACAATTCCCGGTCTAAGGCATGGAGGGAAGGAAAAAGCCCACTGCCATCTCTGCCCTGCTAGATCAGAACCACAGAATTGTAGGGGTTCGAAGGGACCTTGAGAGATCATCGGTGATGATCAATCATCCTTGAGAGAGCAGGAAGCCCTGCTAGGCCTGTGAGGTTTGGAAGTAGTTACCTAGTTGATATTATGAGATGAATTTTTGAAAGGCAGAAAACTGAAGTTTCAGAAAGTTGTTTTTCTTTACGTAGTTTTAAGTGTTCTAAATGATTAATTAGTTCCTGACACGATACAGTACTTTATTCAGAGGTTGGCTTTACAGATAGGAGGGGACATATATCAAGTGGTGCTTCTAAAATAAAACAAAAATACCCAAACCCTCCTTGATTTGATTAACTTGGTTGACTTTGATTAACTAGAGAGAGAGTTCATTGAATTAAAAAGCATTCCTTTGAGATACCAGTGATTGAAGTAATACAAAGCAGAGGAAATCATTGTACACCCGCCTCTATTGTTCCTGCTGTTGAAGGTTTAAGGATGGGGATTTGGATAAACTAACTCCCACCCCCCTGTTGGGAGGCAGCACTTCACAAAACCTAGTTAGCAAAGCACCCTTGTGCCAAGATGCAGCTTGAGTCCTCTGTGAAGTAACAAATCTGACCTGGGATTCCTACCATCAGCAGAGCTTGTCTCAGGAAGAACTGCAAGAGCTACAAGTACTGGGTCTGGTTAAGACAGTAGTGAAGATAATGAGGAAAGCCTGAGGACAGAAGAAATGAGGCACCAAATAAAAATAGCTACACAGATTTTGTTTTCTGGGCCATCAGAGTCAGTCCCCTGAGGACTCTTGCTTCCCCCATTTCTCCAGGACCGTCAATGAGCTTGACAGCATTTTGCTTATTACTTTTTATGGCATTTTGATTGCAGCGCTGGCTTGGGATGACGTGATCTCTGTGTGTGTGTATATGCACATAGTAGTGAGATGGAGAGCTGGCAGCCTTCTTAGTTGAAACAGAAGTAGCAAATAGTTAATGTCCATCCAAAATGGATAACCTGTGTACTCCACACATCATCAGTGAGTGCTGACTTGCTCTCTCCTTTCCTTCCTCCTCCAGGATTTTCAGATGTTGACCACACGTACGCGCAGAGAACTCAACTCTTTGATACACTAGTCAACTTCTTTCCAGACAACATGACCCCTCCTAAAGGCAACCTGGTGGACCTCATCACGCTGTAATGGAGTAATCACTGGACACATGGAAGAGGGGAAAAGCATCCATTTTCAGTATTTTAATTTTTTTACTGCATTGATTGACTGCTGGGATGAAGTAACATAGTAACCCCTAGGTGTTTGAAAGGGGTTTTATACTTGTATGGTGAATCCCTGAAGCTTTTCCTTTGGAGTAGGTTAATAAAATGTAACTGACGTACTTCTGACTAAATATATACATTTTTTCTGACTTTGGATTTTGAGTTAGCAAATGTAAGATGAAAAGGAGGGAGGAGGGGAGGGCAAGGAAAAAAACCCACCAACCAACCCCCAGTGCTCGTTTTTGCCTTTAAGATAATATTGATATTTGTGGGTTGTCCAGAATTAAAGGTTTATTTTGGGTTTTGGGAGAAAGGGCCTGGGGGGGTGGGGGCTGTTCTTTTGCTCACTTGTAGCAAATCATGATTTATTGCTTTATCCCACCACCCCCATCCTCAGCAGCAGAATAACTTGGTGGCAGGACGCTGGCACACATTGAGGTAACAGCAATGTGTGTGTCTTGAGTCTTGTAATCTCACTGTTTCATGTGAAGGGGGGAGCACGTGTTACAAATTATCTGTCTCCTTGTCCCAGAACCGGCCCGGCAGCGGTGTCTAATTGCATCTGATAATCTTGTCTAAACCTAAATACATAAATAGCTATCTTCCATTTTCTGGAGCCTTCCACATAGACCTGATGGGCAAGTGGGAACCTCAGAGAAAACTGCTGGAGAACAGGAATGCAGTCGTCATCCACACAGTGCCCTTTTCAGGGATCTCTGCTTTCACTGCCCTGCTCTTCCCATGGGAAGCCATGCGGGGCCTCGCAGAGCCCTGCAGAACTGGGTCTTCCTCCACACACACCCCCAACCTCTGCAACCTGACTCTGTAGGTTGGGTGTAGGATTTCTGAAGCAGATTGTCTTCGTTTACATGCACCTATGCTTCTGTGTGCGTTTGTCAATGTGTAAAGGTAAAGAAGATTGCTCCCAACAGCTTGTTTCCTTCCTATGTAGTGCAGCTCATTCACTTTTCAATGCATTTTAGACCTAAATCTGAATGTGAGGGAGGCCTTTTTAGCATAAATCTCTTTGAGACCAAGCTGATGCATATGTGTAGAAAATATATTCTTCCTTGCTGAAAGCCTTCTTTATAAATAAGGGCTCAGTGCTGCACTATGAAGGGATATGAAGGATGTGGATACCCAGTGTTAGAATCTGGGTGTCAGTGAGCATCCAGTACAAGCTGGCAGATGTAAATATCTATGTGAGACTGCAGAGCTTTATGTCCAGAGATGTCCATGCAGGTAGGGTATTGTTCATGCACCCAGTATGGCGACACAACTCTTCTTGAACTTGCTGGAAGTCTTGAGTGTGCAAAGATGATTTGGACTCTTGAAATAAAAGAGTTAGTGGTGTTTTTTATCAGAGCTCCAGTGTTTGATTCCCTCTTTCCCATGTTCTTTGCGTGACTTTTGTAGCCCCGATACGTTAAAAATACGTTTTAAAACTCACAAACTACTGCTTTATCACTTAGCAACAATATGTTTAGAGGCTGGGCTTTGCTTTGCCTTCAGGGGAGGACAACACCAATACTGTTTTTAGGTAACCTGTAACTTGAGACTGTTTAGACATTGTATGCTTCAGCGGATGGCAAATCAGCTGTCTCTGGAAGAATCTACTTGCTACCTAGTGCAGTAAATGAAATCAGACTGAATTGTTTCTCTGAAACATTGCTTTTTTTTCTCTCCAGTGGCATGGAAAGTTTTATGTCACTGCTGGGCTTTATGATGGGCTGCCTTGGATGCTTTGTTAACCAGTTAAAGTTGAGCTTGTACGGTACAAATGGTGATTATTGTACCAACAGTGCTGTGCCAGGGGAATATTCCAGTTGAGAAGGTGTTTCCCTTGAGATGGAACTGAGTGCTTTTAATGCCCCAATGCTGCAGCCCTCCTCCAGTACTTAAAGTTTTAGTGTTGATCTCATTGCCTGTCTATTCTCCAACTATAGTCAAATAATTAATCGCTTTCTGTGTCAGTTTTCTAATCAACCAAGCACTCTGTAGACTCTTTACACGTACACCTTCAATAGCTACTTGTCCTAACTACCCACAGGATACAACTAGACTGAGGAGTGCGTGGTGGAAGTTTAGGAATGCCAAGAGACTTGTGAACAGACTTGGTGCTGAGCAGTGCATCGTGTCGGGCTGGATTCACGTTCTAGAAATCCCATCAAAACTCCCTGCCCTCTGCATCAGGGGCACATGTGAAGCCTGGCAGCCTGGCTCAAGTTCTTTGTAGCATGGGCTAAATGAATGATTTGCCCGAGCGAGGTGAACATTGCTTCTGCAGGACTGACAATCCGAGCTAATGAGAGCACTTCAGGATGATCAAATATTGACCTAACTTTATCCTGAACGGATCGATTTCAGCTCGCACGAGTACAGCTTGTGGATTACAACTGGTGATTAACCAGCAGAAAACTATTTGCTCAGCCTTGGAGTATTTGTGGAGCAGCAGAGGCACCCTGTGGCCAGAGAGGTTAATCCAAAGTGAAGGTTTCTTGTGGCTTTGCCAAGGCTCTTTCCTGCTCTGTGTTCTTAAAGCTAGGAGTCAAACTTAAATTATTTCTTTGCTTCAGTGTATGCTACTCTACCTGATTTTAAAACTAATTAAAAATTGTGAGCAATTAAATATAAATTTCCTTTCAAAATAAGCCTCTTAATGACAAGCAGTTACAGGGAGAATTTGAATTTAATTACATGTAGGCCTTTAAAAATATTATAGGAGGACGTTAGATGTGAGTGTTACAGAAATACTGAAGTACACACAGGAAAGAGACCAGCTTCATCTGAAAACAGCCACCTGAAAGTGCCCCCCAGTGCTGTAAATAAATACATAAGCTGTACGTGAGAAGTCTTCAGACCTCACCCTCCTTGCTTGGAGGCTGCAACAGTGACAGCTTTTTAGCTTAGTCAAGACCAACATGCTGTATTTGCCTTGACCTTATAGAGTGTATGGGTTTAGCACCACATTACCTTTGCACTGCAGTAGTTCCCCTCTGAATTTTGTGTTAACTTGTAAATAAGGTGTTGCAAAGAACTCATCGGTGCTTGTCGTGGGGGGGACTCGCTTATGGTGATGGGCAGGGGCCTTTATAGCCAAAGCTATGAGGTTCTGGTATGTTTTATTTTAAAGGAAGTCAGGATGAGATAGGCTTGATACAGACATATCAAGACTTCAGTCCTGATTTAGCTCTCCTTTAGAAATCCTTTTGAGATCCATGAGTTTGGTTCTTTGGCAGTGCTGGCCTTGGACATAGTTGCCCTTACAATATTATTCAGTAGATCTTCTCTGGAAAATGTGAAATTATTCTTTATGCAAAGTTGTTCCTCTCAAGTGAAACATTTTCCTAGAGAATTAAAGCCCCTTGGGTTTGATTTTTGGTTACTTGGAGTTTCGTAATGCTTGTCTTACACAACCTTTCATAGAAGTTACAAGGCAGAAGTCTGTAAGAGTTCTCCTGAAATGACTTTTCCAAGCAGGTACTGCTATCATAGTTATGACACAACTAGTTTTCAAGTGGTAGGGGGACCTACTTGGATGATGTAGTTAAAAATGAGGAGACTATAGCCACTTTCTTGCCTTCTGTTTTTTCTTTGAGGATCCCTTCAGTTAATACTGATCCTGGGGAGACCCAAAGGGTGATGCACAGTGATTATGGAAATTAGCTGTAGTTTTTCTCTTCTGGCTCTTTAAAAGATGACATTTGTGACACATTTAAGCATCTCATCCTTTTGCTGAGTATGAGGAAGGAGAACTTTTTCTTGGAAAAGTTTAGTTTCCCCTTTCTCTAGGCAGCACCTCACATGTGTAAGTTTAGGTAGTGACGATACTCAGTTGTGTAAATAAATGTCTGGGATTTAGTTCTTTATTGGCCTAGGATGGCTCTGGGTGCTTGCAGGTTACACATGAGCTCTGTGATCAGGATGGAGCTTCCTACCAGAACATCAGTTAGTGAAATCATCCTCTCATTTGGGAAAACCAACCTGTGAAGACCCAACTGGAAAGATTTTTCTGCAGGTATTTGTCTCCTGAATTGGCAACTAGTGTGAAATTAGGAAACTTCCCCAAAGAACATGCTAAAACATGGAAGGTTGTACTGGAGTAAAGATGCAGTGAGAGGCTTAAAATTGCTGAATTTTTTCATCATAGATTATAATAAAAAGGAATATTTGCAGGAGGGCAGGTTCTCTGCAGAACTATGGAGCTCGTGGCAAGGCATCGTGATAGCTTTATCTGTGTTTTTCTTTCATCAGCAGCCACAAGTGTCAGGGTCTCTGCTAGCTATTTCTTCTTCCAGAAGAGATTCCTTCCAAAGCAGAGTAACGACCCTAGAAGAGTGTTTTCCATAGGGCTTTGTGGGACAGCTGTTTTCTGAATCATTTTCCTGATGCATGCAGATTTGTAGAGGGGAGTTTTCTTCGTCATCCTGCTGTGCCAACCTGTGCTTGTGAGTGCTGGAGGCAGTGACCGATACATTCACAGCAGTGTTCTGAACTGGGAACTCATTTTCTCCTCTTACTGCAACAGAGATTAGCATTAATGCCTCTTGCTTCAAATGCAGGAGGGGTTGGCAGGTACCTGTAAGGCTAATACCAATTCTCTTCCTTCCTGGATTTGAGAATGGAGAAGGAAGTACTTTTGTAGAGCTCACTGAATGAAACTTTCCTTATGAATCAGCTCTGTGCAGCCTTAAACTTCACAAAGTTTTACATCTCTGGACGTGCAGTAATTCTTTTGACATGATGCTGTGCCAGTTCTGGGGAAAATGGCAAAAATTATTAGATACATTTCCATTGGGTACCTTTTGTTCCTTAAGAAGTGGAAAAACGTCTTTGTGAACGACTTGAGTCCTGGTGTATGCTTTGAATTTTAACTTATTAGTTATGGTTGGCCTGGAGTTGAGGAATGTTTGGCTATTGTCAAGTGAAGTCCTGACAGTAAAAGCAATTCATGTATGTCTCTGGAAGTGCTTGTGTTGTTTTAATAGCTGTAGTTATTACAGAAACAGAGGTGCACCCAGTTTAAAACAAACAAAAAATAATTAAAAATGAAAAAAAATTATTGCTGTTTTGATTAAGGGGGAAGATTGTAGGAACACCAAGCATGGTGGATTTTAATAAGTACACATGATAATGAGGAGACAGGTCTTATTTTATGAAAGGAGAGTTTAAGAACAGCTATATGACTTGTTCATGATCTAGATTGATAGTAGCATATAAGCTGTAAATATTGTCAAAATGTAAGTGTGCTGTCAGAAGCTTGTTAGCATATCTAAAAACGTCTGTGGGTATGGTGGACCTGAGCATATCCTCTCATGGAAAGGGTTATCCTGGAAATTATTAGAATTGTGGTAATGATTTATAGGCAGAAATTCCTGTTTTACTGAAAGCCTCTGGTATAATCAACAGTTGGAGTGGAAAAAGCAGGTTTACTGTACTGGAACTGTTGTAACAGCACATGGCTCAGCGCTTGGGTAAATTGACTCCAGCTGCTTCTATCTGTGGGCAACGGATCCAACTGCAGTTTTAGAGTGGAAGCCAGTTAGTGACCAGCTTATTGCCCTTGGAGAGGCACATGAGAAGATGCCACAGTTGCTGCCAGCAGGTAGATGTTGGCATTCCTGGCAGAGGTCAAAGAACTGGATGGAGCTTTGGATAATCCACATGTGCTTTGGTTAGGTATGTAAACCTCCAAAGAGGAGAGTGGTTGTGTGAGTTGTATCTTAACGCTGGCTGTATGGCATAGGTATAGAGGTTTGCAAGACAGCGTTTCCCCAAGCACATACCCAAAAGGTAGCATGCTGCTGTCTCCTTTGCTTTCATATATTCAAACCTGATTTGTTAGTGATGGGCTCCAGATACTTGCTGTGACCCAAATTCAGTGCCCTGCTTCCAAATATCTACAGCCACAGACGTGCTTAAGCTGCTGTCAGTGTATCTCTTCAATACCCTGAAATCTTCATTTATACTTGGTGCAGGCAAAGGTAGGTGTTGGCTTGGCTTCCAGCTGTTTGCTCTAAGTCAGCACAGCTTTTACTGATCACCCAGGGACTGTAAGTGTTTGAGTGCTGCCAGAAATCACTTGACTGTTCAGCTCTAGCATGGCATCACAACTCATTCCTGGGAGGAGTGGGATGGGTGAATAGCTCAAAACTTGGCTCTTCTATGTTAGATTGAGTTTGCTACTAATTTGAAAGGAAAATCTATCACTAGTGCACGATGGCCAAAGCATGATTCCCCTGTTTATTCTGATTCTTTATTTCCCTGACTGTTCAGTGCTATTAAATGTCACCTTGTCATACTCCAGTTGCAGCAAACACCTCATTACTTGTGCCCTTCCATCACCCAGCTTGATGGGCAGTGATAAATCTTCCCTCCTGTCTAAGGAGGGTTTATTTTGCATGGCTCTAGGAGTGTGATAGCTGTATGGCAGAAGACAAAGACAACCATACCAGCTCTCATGTTCACTGAAACAATAGTCCTAGGTTTCTGCTTTCATAACCCCAGAGCTTTCACCAGCAGAGGCAAACACTTAGTTGGGGTGTTTGGTCGATTTATGCATTGTAGCAGAGAAGAGGGAATGAGAAAAGAAATAGGCTTGGGGACAATGTAGTGGTGGCCCATGTGAGTATGTGGTTAAGATGTGGCCTGTCATTTGTGAAAGGACTTTGAAAACTCTCATAGTAAGTAGGTCTGCTATTTAGAGCTGGTGGTTTGGTTTGTTTTTCTTTTTTCATGTGAGCTGGATTTGCTGGCTCTCTTTCAAATTGAAGTGATGCAATACTAGGATCTTCTGGTCCTCCAGCTTCACCTTGAGCTTTGGTCTTCTCCACCCCAAAGACATCAGAGACACTAACACAAATTATTATATTTTTCCCCCCACAGTTTAAGTTAGAACCTAAAAATGTTCTGAGCTTTCTCATGAAAGCTGCCAGTGAGGTTAAAGGAGATTAGCTGCTCTTTAGCCTTTCCACCACCAAATTAATTAGACCACAACAGTGGCTCCAGTGGTTGCAGTCTCCTCCACATCCCAAAATAGCAGTGGACAGGTTTTTCTCCCCAGTGATGAGAAAATACACTAAATACCCTGGCTTTGTAACGAGCTGCCTGAGGAAATCCATCCATTCCTTCATGTTTCACTAAATAGAAAAGCACTGCAGAGTGCAAACAGGCTCTTTGAGGCTGGAAAGTGGCTGTTTTTGGAGATTTGGACAAAAAAATCATCACTTTAAAGGGGAAAGATGGCTCTTAACTTGTAACTGAGAAAACACAAGTCAGTGACTTCACTGGAAACAGTCCAGTCCGATCCTTCTCCCTCATCCTACCCTACAGTAATACGCTGTAGTCAAAAGGTGACAAGCTGATTTCCTTCCCTGAGCAGTGCAGAGAACTCCCATACTGGAGAAGGCTTTTATCTCACCATGGAGGAGATAACTACTGTGCCACTGACTTGTTTTCCACTCTCATCCTCCGTAGTAATTGGGAAGGCAAACCAGCAGTGGAGGCTGAGTATTTCCTTCATCTCTTCCTCATAATCCCTGTCCTTCCTCCCCTCTCTCCCTCCCATTGATGTTTTGATGTGCAAAACACTTTTCACTGCAGAAGCTGCTGTGCTGGGAGGTGGAAAAGAAAACAAACCCCTGGTTATTAGTAGCTGTTGCTGTTTATTAAAGCTGTATTTTCTGCTACATCTTCCAGCGTACCCTCCTCTGCAGCAGGAAATGAGGGGATGCTGGGGAGAGCAGGAGCAAGGAGAAAAGAGCTTAATTATACAAACAAATGTGTTTGTGGGAGTCTTGAGGCGTGGAGGTCCTCAACCTTGCAGACCACTTTGCCTAGGGCAGAAAATTAAAGCCTGTTGGCTCATTCTCAGCTGATGGGAAGCGAAGTTCCCAACCTTGCGGGCTGGTGGTCATGTACATGGGGTACGTGTAGATGCTGTGCTTTGCTGTAGAAATGTCTGGTCTTGGTAATGCTGAACATGCTGAAACAGCCTTTATCTTACAGAGGGGTTGATAGCAGAGACAAGGTCTGGGTAGCTGGGGGTTAGACACTGCTAAGCTGGCTGGCCGGACACCATACCAGGTTAGGGATGCTTTTTCAAGCTGTTTCTTTGAGCTGTTGCCTCTACTCTTACTGTAGCACTATACAGTGTGGTGATTGGTTTGTCTGTACCTTAGATGTTTATCTTGTCCTTTACACCCTCCTCATGTGGTCCCCAAAAGCTGGTTATTCCCTCTGTAGTGTTTGGAGTTGAATGTCCTCTCCCTGTCCAGAATTTGACCCTTTTTATTTTTTCCTCCCTGTGTTGGCTTCAGACTTGAAGCATTTCCATCTCTACATCAATCCCACAGACTCTAGTGTCCCTTTGAATTCCCTTCACCATCTTGTCCTGCAGTTGTTGTCTTGGACACCTGACCAAAGGAGAGCTGAACCAAGGGGTGCAGCCAGCCCTGGGCTGGAAAGGAGCATCTGGTGGGTGATGAATGCTGTCAGATGAACACATGATGTAATACACCCATTGACTTGTCCTGTGCTGAGCCCATGGTGGTTACAGGCATCGTTCCTGCACTCTGGTGATTCCCCATCCTGCCCTTTTCTTTACAGGATGACCTTTGTTCAGCCCAGAGTGTTATTTTATTTTTCCCTTGGCATAGATCATCTTTGAGAACTTCTGGGTTGGTATGTAAGCCCCACGCTTGTACATAAATGGATGAGTGATATGAGGAATATCTACAAATGTAGTTATGCTGTATGTAATGTACATAAGGAGAGAATGTATTTTGTTCATTTTTTTTCTTAATAAAAATGTACATGCTGGCAGGGGTGTTTGCTTAAGGTCTGTTTGTTCTAACAGGGCTTGTTTTGGACAATGGAAAAACATCTGTGGAGGGCTTGTCGTGGTGCAGAAATTGTGAAAGCAGTGGTGTGTTGTGCCTGGGCAGCAGGCACTGTCCCTGCTGGAGGAGCTTGTGTGTCCCCTGGGACACAGAGGAAAAATAGCCTGTTCCCTGACATCCCTGATGGGCTGAGTCAGTTCCCTGTAAATCCAGCTTAGCAGTTGCAGAAACTTACTGAGGAGGAGCACAGAGTTAAAACAGTGGCTGATGCAAACCACTAAGTTTTAATATTTGAATTAAGCCAATTTATTTCATTTTCACAGAGTCACAAAGTTGGAAAAGACCTTTAAGATCACCAAGTCCAACCGTTCCCATCCCATGCTAACCCATATCCCTAAGTACCTCATCTATCCTTTTTTTCACATCCAGGGATGTTTTATTTTATTTTATTTTATTTTATTTTATTTTATTTTATTTTATTTTATTTATTTCCCGTGCATAAGTGGAAACTTAAGCTGGAACAAAAAAGCCTTATTTTGGGCACTTGATGCTGCTGCTGACCCTGACATTGCCCTTGTGTGACAGCCCTCCTTCCTTCCTCAGGCTGCTCTGGCTTTGGGGTGTGAGGTTTGATTCACAGAATCACAAGGTTGGAAAAGACCTTTAAGATCATCAAGTCCAACCGTTTCTGTCCTGTGCTAAACCAGATCTCTGAGCACCTCACCTACCTGTCTGTTAAACACACCCAGGGGTGGGGACTCAGCCCCCTCCCTGGGCAGCCTGTTCCACATCCCAACAACTCTTTCAGTGAAGAACTTTTCCCTCACATCTGATCTGACCCTGCCCTGGCACAGCTTGAGGCCATTTCCCCTTGTCCCATCACCTGTCATCTGGCTGAAGAGACCATTGCCCACCTCTCTGCACCCTCAGGTGATTCCCTCTTCCACAGCCTGACCTGTGTATGAGTGAGGATGAAATGCAGAATGGCCAATCTGCCCATAAAGCCACTAATAACTCTGTCTGTAGTGGGACTACCCCCACCCTCACAATGGAGCATCCCACCCCTCTGAATTTTCTGCTTTTTCCACAGAATCACAGAATTGTAGGGGCTGGAAGGGACCTCCAGAGATCATTGGGTCCAACCCCCCTGCCAAAGCAGGGTCCCTAGGACAGGTCGAACAGGGAGGTGTCCAGAGGGGTCTGGAATATCTCCAGAGAAGGAGACTCCACACCCCCCTGGGCAGCCTGTCCCAGGATTCCCTCACCCTCACTGGGGAAAAGTTCTTCCACATACTGGTGCAGAACTTCCCGTGCCCCAACCTGAAAATTAAGGGGCATTTTTCACCCCTGTCATACTTCCTTCTGTGTGGGGGGAAAAATACAAGCTCCTCCATGGCTGTGGGGTGGTTTTGATCCCGCTTTTCCTATGGTTTTAACCCATTCTTGCTAGCAGCTAACCCCTGCTGGGTTTCCAAACCATAGCTAGTTGTAACCTTGAGGACACTCGATAGTTGTGGCCCCGGAGCACAAGCTCTGCTCACCCCACTTCACACAGCTGAAACCCAGGTCTTTTACATAAGAATGTTTATTGACAGAAATACATGGTGCTTTCAAAATATATTCGTAGGAAAATGCAAGAATAATCTCTACAATCCAGTTCCTCAGTAAATTCCAGTGTAAATCAGACTCCTGTCCCCATGAGAGATGCTGCTATACAGTACATAAGAGCTCTAGTATATGTGCAAGGTTCAACGGGTCGCCCCTTTGGGAAACGGGTTCTCCTGGATCCCTTATGGATCGTGTCTTCTTCTTCTGTAGGCAACGGCCACAGGATCAACCTCATCAGCTGGGTTCATGGCACCGTGAGCGGGAGATAAAACTGCTCCTAAAATATTTACATGTTCCTTGTGAATCCCAAAAATAGAATAGTCTCTTGCAAGGACATCTGAGCCGCTCGTAAAACTCTCCCCGAAAGGTAAGAGTAATAATCTCTTTGTGTCAGATGTTAAAGCTGTTTTTGGGGGAGGGGGGGGAAGAAAAGAGGAGCGTGGGGAAGGGAGGAGGGGCAGGGAGGGAGGAAATGCCTGGGTAGATTTTATTTTAAGTCAATTTTTGGTCTAACAATTATGGCTACAGTCTACAAAGGGAAGGATTAAGGCCAAAGATGATGCTCATCGCTGCATTTCCTACCTGATTTTTTTTATTGAAGGTTTTTTGTTTTTGAAAAAAAAAAAGAATGTTGTCAACATAAAAAAAATACTGGGTTTTGGGTTTTTTTTTTCCCATGGAAGTAGTTCTTTAAATAGGGGAAGGAAACTCTACTATAAAACATTAGTGGTTTAAAAATATGATGTCTGGAAAAATAAATAAATGTACAATTCCTATTCAAATATAAATCACTATAAGCACTTGCTGAGGAGTTAATATCTTCACTGGTCTCTGCTCAGAAAGATTTAAGGTTGCTTGATCTCAAGCCTTATGTTAGGGTTCTCCTGGGAAGTCTTTGGACCTGATTCATTAAAGCACTTTGGCATCTCTTCTCTGGGAAGGGAGGATCTCAGGCACATCCCAATACCCAACTGCCATGGGATGCTCTGCCAGGGGTGTCCTTACAGCAACACCGGCCCTGGCATCCAAAGCCTCGCTGCTGCCCCATGGTTTCAACCCCTTTATTTTCTGCCAAGGACAGATTGCCAACCTGCCACTCATCTCTTGAGGCAGCTGAGAAGCAAAAAACACGAAAGCAGTTGTGAATACCCAGACTGGTTCTTTGAGCCTTGCTGCAACATCAAAGAGCAAAACTCCATGCTGCTGGAGCAGGGGCACAGCCATGGTGCAGGGTTATCCAGGTGGGATGCATTTTCCTGCTCCAGGTCAATTTTTGATTGCCTACTGGCCTGGCCTATAGCTTTTTCTTTCCTTTTTTGTATTTTGTGTTTTTTAACCCCCCCTCCCCCTCCAAAATGACTTCCCCGTAGTGCAGTGCACAGGTAAGTGAAGTGTGCTGAATACATTGCTAATGAATAGCAGGAATATTTACATACAAAAACATATAGGTTCCAACACTTCAAACTCTGCAGGAGAGAAGAACCAGTCCCTTTCAGAAGATGGATCTTCTGCCAGCTGCTGTCCTGGGGCTGAGCAAATCACCCAGACCCTCTCTCCCTGGTGAGAACTCCTGAGGTCTGGCTCAAGCTGGGTTTCCTCATTGCTCAGCTCTGCTTTCCCCCTCACCCAGAGCAGCTGGGGTGGGAGCAGATCCCCATCACATCGGCTTGGTGGAGCAGCCCCGTTGTGCGTTGGTGAATGTGTGGTTCATGGGAAGCAGGAGAGGAAGGGCTGACCTCAGGCAGCTCCTCTGGCTTGCAGAGGGCTCAGGACCACCGCCATGCTCATGTGGTGGGAGATGCACTCACCCAAGTGACCCTCTGGTTCTCTCCTCCTCTTCACTGGGGAGGATGGAGCCCCTCTCCAATTCCTGGATCTGCCAGGGCTGAGCTGCTTCAGCGAAGCCAGATCAAAGGTCTGAAACTCTCCCCATCCTTTTACAGCTACCTGAGGAGCTGTGATGGTCTCAGTGCAGCCACTTGCTGCTCTTGAGTGGTTTTTTTCACCCTTAAGTCTGATGGCAAAGGGAGACCTGCCAAGAGACCGAAGGCTGTGGGACAAAGCTCAGTCCCAGCTTTACTGCTGAGCTGGAAGTTTCTTTGCAGGTCTCTGCTGTTGCACTTGCTTTTGGAGAAGAGCTTGAGGAGGTGGGCTGAACTTATAAACCTCGTGGGGAGGAAACACCAAGGGCTGTACAGATGGAAAACCTTGAATACCACCAAGCTACCTCCCTCCTGCTTCGACTCTTTTGTCTCTGCCACTGTTCGTGCAGGAAAACAGGACCCCAAAAACATGAGCCACAATAGTATGAATAATCCAGGGTCTCAGGGCAGGTGGATGTGGGCTGGGAGATGCTGCTGCTTAATTACTGGGAGGCAATCAACACTCCTGTAGGGAAACACAGCGGCAGAGCTGGGCTGTGCTGGAGCTGGGCTCCTGCACCCTGAATCCCTCAAATTTGTGCCTGGCCTTGGTCTTCTCAAACCCTTCCTAGGAGGGATGAACTCAAGCAATGAATGAGTCCTTCTCCTCTCCTGTTGCACCTCTCCTGGTCTTCAACCAGGAGTTGGGGGCAGGATCTGTCCCGCAGCCCTCCGCTGCGCAGCTGGCAGTGGTGTGGGGCTGAGCACGGCTTGGCACTGGTACATCCCTTCCATCCAGCTGGGTCTGGATGCTGCATCCCTTCCATCCCTCTGGATCTGGATGCATTCCTCTTGCCCATGACACAACGTGAGGTGCTTGTGCGTTTCAGCTGGCAGTTTATGGGGAGGGGATGGAGACTGGATTAAAAAGGAACAGGTTGTTCCAGCTGTTTCTGCTCCATACCTGGGCGTCTCATGCCGGGGAGGGTAGAGTGACGGCTAAATCACATGGGCCAGAGGCTTTCTTGAGCTGTAATTGCCAGGTGCTGGGTTCCTGCTGGGAGTTGTGCTCTCTCCCCCCATCCTTTTGCCTTCATTTCCTTTTATTTTTTGAGTTGCTCAGTAGCTGGAGGCTGCAGTTGGTGTGGTGGGATGTGGGACGGGAGAGGATGCGCTTGGAGGCACCAGCAGCTCTTCAGGAACAAACCCACCCTGCTCACCCACGGCTGGTCAGGTCTGGTGGTGTAGGTCCTGCTGCTGAGCACCCAGGGGTGATGGAGGGTGCTCATCCGGATGTGGCCTCCGTGGTGGCTCGTGCTGACACCGCATCCCAGAGCTGTCCTCTTGCATCCCTTCTTTTTCCATCCTGCACCCTGTGTGGTGGCACCAGGGGCTGTCAGCAGTTCATTGAGGGGGTTTTTCTGGGGTTTGGTGGGGATTTTGCCTTGGTTTAGAGTTGTGTGCCCATGTGCATAGGGATTGTGGGAGGGGTTATTTTTTTTGGAGGGGGGGGTAGTAGTTGTCTTTTTGTCTTGCTTGAGTGAGTTCTGTGTCCTATAAATGCGTGTCCTCTTCCTCCAGGTCCTCCTTCATCAGGGTGTCAAGGGGAACGATCCAGCTGTCTCCCAGCTCACCGTTGAGGTTCACCTTCTTCTCCTGCATTTCAGAGGAGGTCTCCATCACCTCCAGCGTGGGGTTGTCGTGGTAGCCATTCTCCATTGTCTGCAGCTCCTCGGTCAGGCGCTGCTGCGAGGAAAGCAAAACCCAGAAACCCCAGTGAAAAACAAGCCTGGCCAGTGCTCTATGTGCCCCCTCGGGCCAGTCACCCACCAGCCAGCAGTGGCTGCTGCCCTGTATAAATGTATATAGCTACGTATAGAGGCTTTGACAGTGAAGTTGAGAGGCTGAGGGCTGCGGTTGGTGCCAGTGCAGCAAGGGGGATAGCATGGAGCTGGCAAGAGAGAGACGCTGCTTATGGTGGCAGGGAGAAAAGAGCAGCCAGAGGTGGGCAGAAAACCTGCAGAAGCAGCTGCCAGCTTCAGCCTGGCTACAAGGCCATGGCTTGATCCCCCCAGCACCTTGGGAAGAGGCTGAGCATCACTGCAGTAACCCGGCCCTGCATCCTAATTCCTGCATCCCCAACTCAGCTTCATCTTCCCTTCCCCTTTCTGCACCCTTGTCCCTTTTTAGCTGCTTTATTGCTATTTTAGCCTCCCCACCCAGGGCAGCTCCCACCTTGCAGACACTCCTGGCCCATTTTGACCCTCCATAAGCCCTAATCTGGAGCTTGGTGGAAACCAGGCAGGCGAAGAACAGCCCCTCCTGCCCCTTCCCTTTGGCCACGTGGAGGTTTGGCTGATTCATGGATGAATCAGGCACTGCATCACCCTGGTCCTCTGGTATGCCATGCTCCAGGCTCCAACCCTTTAGCCCCTAGAAGACCTCCTCCCAGTTTTGCTTTCATCATGGCAGCTCCTTCATCCCCATCCCACCCTGGAGGGATTCACGGAGGAGCTGCAGTTCTCAATCAGCCCTTTTCTGGGGGAGTGCATGGCTCTCAGTAGACACCCCTGTTAAAATCCACCTGGATCTACAGTTCCATTTATTACAGCACTCCTAATAAATGCCAGGAGACAGGCGTGGGTGGGAATCCACAGAGGAGAGGGACTGAGAAGTGAAGCCACAGGGCTTGGTGCTAGCAGGGGGGGCTGCAAAGGTGCTGCTGGGGGTCCCCTGGCTCACACGTGGTGGGGGTATGCAGGCAGGGCTGGAGGGATACTCAAAAGCAGAAGAGGCACAGAGGCTCTCACAGGGGCTGTTCCACCTTCTGGGGCTGCTGGTACAACCCCTGAATGGATGCTTGGGCAGCGCTTTCTCTGTCCGTGGCAAGGCACAACCCCCCCACCCTGGCCGTGCAGCGAGGGGAAGGGGTCTTTAAAGCTGGGCTTTAGTAGGCTTTAGTCCTGTTAAAAGCTACTGAATCCTACCAAGCACTGGGGGGTGGGGGTGGTGAGAGCTGGGGGTGTTACAGATGCGGTGCCCGCCCCTCCGATCCCTGCGTTGGAACTCACATTAAAGATCAGGGCCACATGTCCATCATCAAACNCAAGTCATCTTTTGGAAAAGAAGCAGGAGGAAAACAAAAGAAACCACCCCAAAAACAAGCCCAGAAAGGAGAAGAGCGTTTGGTCTTCTAAAAACCTATTGCAACTGCTTGGAAAAAGATCTTTTCCTGTGCCCTGAGCAAGAACAGAAGTGAGGGACTCACATCCCTTGCTTTGGTTTCGCCCCCGTGCCCTGTGGCTGGTGGGTATTTACCTCCAGAGCTGCTGTTCTGCACCATGTTACTTGAGGGAGGCACGTTCCTATCACTAAAAATACCCTATTTTTACATGTTTTTTTAAGTAATATGGGGAAGGAGTGTTAACACTGCTCCCTGTCTGCTGGGATGATGTTCCTGGCCAGGAGCATTTCAGCTGAGGGATGTCACAGAATCACCAGATTGGAAAAGACCTTTAAGATTGAGTCCAACCATTCCTGTCCTGTGCTAAACCATATCCCTGAGCATCTCATCTACCTGTCTGTTAAACACATCCAGGGGTGGTGACTCAACCCCCTCCCTGGGCAGCCTGTTCCCCATCCCCACAGCTCTTTCAGTGAAGAACTTTTTCCAGCTGTGCAACCCCTGTAAGCTCCAATGGGACCTCAGTGGGGCTCAAATACCTAATGGAGGTCTTGCATCCTCCTCCATTCCCCCCTGGAAAATCAAACTTTGCAATAAACAAGCATTGGTTTGCTCATCCCTGCTTGTCACCTTTGTCTCCAGCCTCATCCCTCACCTTCACACAGCTCCTGGTACGTGGGGTAGAGGTTGGGACCCCTGGGAAGGATGAGCTGGTGTGGGGGGGAAATGACTTTAAGGGAAACACAAGGGAGGGTGGTTTTGTGCTAACTGCTTCATTTGGTCTCTTTTCTTCCTTCTTTTCCCCTCTTTTTCCCTTCTTTTCTCCCCTTTTTTCCTTCTTTCCCTGCTTTTTTTCCTTCTTTTTCCCTCTTTTTTCCTTCTTTTTCCCCCTTTTTCCCCTGTTTCTCTCTCTGCCAGAGCAAAATCCTCACAGGAGCAGGAGGGGCTGGTGCAGACCTTGGGTATGTGGCAGAGGTCTCCCTAATGGTGTGCCACAGAGCGTGGGGAAAGGCCAGTTCTTCCAGGTGGATGCTACACTAAAGCTCACCCAGAATTGCTTCCTGAGATTAAAATGATAATGTGGGGGGGTTTTCCCATGCCTGTTCTTCCATAAATCCTGCTGCTGCCGCTCTGAAATTTGGCCCTGGCCCAGCTCCCCTAAAAGCTGAGCTGTATGGTGTCGATACCTTCCTGTGGCTGTTGTCCTGCTGTCCTCCCACCCTGCAAACAGCCCTTGGCCCCCCTGGGAAGGCACCAGGGTGATGCTGGGCACCTCGCCCTGCTCATAAAGGTTGTCTTCAGAAATTTTTTTGGGGAGGGGGAGGGGATGATGGATGGGTTTGGAGGAAGGTTGTTGGGCTGAAGAGGTCTTTTCTTGTCAAAATTAGGACCCAAGGATGCTGCTCAGCAAGGATGTGGCAGCAGGGATGAATGCTGCTCGTTGTCATACCCCACCAACACCAGCCCCTCCTTTCCTTGGTTTTCATTCTGGCTGCCCCCCACCTGGACCCCCCCTTCCCCCCCAAAGGGCATCTCCTGCTGCTCAGGAGCATCCACAGCTCTTGGAAAGCCTTTGAGTGACACGCAAGGGTGCTGCCTGCTGGCTAAGCTAGGATGTCTCTAGAGAGAGGTGGCAATGTTGATGCTCCTCATCTCCTGAAGATGTCTCTGGCACAAAAAGGTCCTGGGGCAACTGTCCCATCCCCTCCCACCTTACCTGGTCCTTCTTTTGGGAGAAGCGCTGGTGGCAGCAGCCGTAGATGGCGGCAATCAGCAGCAGGGAGCCAGCCAGAGTGACGATGGTGATGATCAGGGGCGTGCTGAACTCGTCGTTGATTATCATCTCCCTCTCCATCTTGTCATAGGTGATGTTGGCGATGCCGAGCTGCCACGGAAGGGATGGGTCAGACCCCAAGGAGGAAAGCTTCCTGTACCACCCACCTTGGGGGGCATCCGTGGGGAAGCTGTGCTGTGCCCAGGGGGGCTGCTTACCTCCTCTAACTTGTCCTTCTTCTCCTTCAGCTCCTCAAGGACTTTCTCAGGATCCAAAGGAACTGGGAGAAGAAAGAGGCGGCGGTGAGCACAGTTTCAGGGGGAGGAGGTTGTGTCAGCACCTCCTAGTCAATGGGGTGACCCCCTTTCTGGAGGAGGTGGGCATGGAGTAAACCCTTGCAGATGCCTCCACAATCAGACAAGGGGCTGAGGCCTCTTCTCCTGGCAGGGGGACAGCCCCAGAGACCCCAGCCTCCACCATGCCCCTGGCTGTGCGTATCACGATGGGGGTCTCCCCTTGGTGGGATTAGTGAGGGGTTGGAACTGGCTGCTTACGGCCACACAGAAGTGGTGCAGGATCAGTCCCCAGGGCTGGACTACCCTCCCCATGGTTGGGTTCTGCAGGCTGGAACCCACACCCAGCCCCTGCCCTGGTGACAAAGAGGAAGATGAGACTCGATCTTTCATTCCCCTGGCACTACTGCAGCATGATGCTTCCATCTTTCCAGGACCCTGGTGCTAAAGCAACGTTTGAGCCCCCCTGGGCTGAGCAGGATTTCCCAAAAGGACTCCAGCATGGGCAGGAGTCCCTTGGGGAAGGGTTTGAGATGGGCCCTGGGTTTTAACCAGGTTCTTCCTCCTGGAGATTAATCCCAGCCTTGACTTGGAGATGGGAGAGGGATGTAGGATATTAACTTGGGTGCAAATCTCATTTCTGGGGTGGTTGTGCCTCTCCCAAGCCTCTGAGATGGAACGGAGCCCCTCGGCCAAACTCTTAGCAGACCCCCAAAGGCTCCAGAAACCTCGAGCTGCAGAAACCTCCGGCTCCATCCCCACGCTAGGGTCCCTGACACTGATCCCATCCCGTTCCCCCTTGAGGGCAGGATGCTGGGGTGATACTCACTGTGCAGGACCGCCCACACAGCCCAGTGCTGGGAGCGGGGCTCCCGGGAGCTCAGCATCACCGTGCAGGTCTCCCGGCTGGCGTTGAACACGTGCTGGCCCGTTGAGCAGAAGCTCTCAAAGAAGGAGACGTTGACACTGGCGGTCCTCCAGTCGGCCTGTGATGACAGCAAGACTTAGTGCTGTCCCCCCAAACCTGGGGACTGCTGAGGAGCATCCCACCCCATTGCTGAGGGGGCCATACCCACCCTCATCCTCCCCCATCCCTCTGTGCCGCCCAGCTGCCGCCGGCCCTCCCAGGGAACAGGAAAAGTTTAAAAGTAGTTTCTTTACGAGAAGCTGAGCTCTTGGCTGCTGTTCCTCACCGGGGCCCTGCTGCTGGGCTTATCTGAGTGCTGCAGCTTTTGGTGTTACAGGAATAGCAGGTCCCTGAGGGAAATGGGGCGGGGAGGGGGGAGCCTGGAGGGGAGCTGAGGAGCCACGATGGAAGCAGGACAGGGCTGTGCAGCCCTTTCCCTGTCCCCATGGACATCTGTGGGCTTCCCACCATCCACATTTCTACCCTCTCTCCCCATCAGCACAGATCCTTGTTCTCCCTAGGGCTTCCCCCCAGCTCCACAGCTCCGTGAAGGCAAGAGAAGATGTTTTGCTTTCAGATGGGGGGGCGGTGTTAGCCTGGACAGGACCTGAGGGATGATGGTAGAGAGGTGGACAGAGCCCACATCCTCTCTGAGATGCTCCTGAGGCTTTTTACATCTTCTCTATGTAGCAGCTGGGAGCTCACCAAGGTAGAGATGATTGCCCCCCTGCACGCATGGAGGCGCTGCCTGCACAGGTCCTACACGTGGACATGCCATGTGTACAGCTCCTGCATGCGCAGCTCACATGTGGACAAGCTGTGTGCATGTGGGTGCTGTGTGCATGTGTCCTTCACACAGAGGTGCTACACGTGCACAGTCTTCTCTGCTACAGCCCCGTGTGCTGAAATACTCCCTGCACACCAAAGCAAGGCACTAGGCATCACAGAATTGTAGGGCTTGGAAGGGACCCCAAGAAATCACCGAGTCCAACCCCCATCACGGGCCCTGGCTCTGCTCCCCACCCCAAACCTTCCCTTCCCTCTGCAACCCCATCTGAGCCTGGTCCCACTTGCACTGACAGCATCCTGACAGCAAGGCCAGGAGGCACCCAGCCAAGGAAGGCACCAAATCTCACCCTGTGTTGTCTAAATATTTGGGAAGTGGCAGTGGAGACAGGATGCACTTGCTGGGGGAGGAAGACCAGTCCTGGGAGGGTGAGCCCAGCATCCCCTGACCGTTCCTGGGAACTGCTGCTGGCCCTTGCCTGTCCTTTCACTTTGCGTAAGGAGGAAATTCTCCCAGGCCCTTCTGTTGAGTCCGTGCTGTCCCAGCCCCATCCCTGGGAAAAGAGCTGGATGGGAAACCTCTGCCAGGGTGGCTCCTGGGCAGAGGAGACCCCAGCAAGGCAATGTTCCCCCAGGAAAGCTTGTCTGCAGCAGGACTGGGAGGAGAGGGTTACAGCTTGGTCAGGGTGGTGTTTTATCATCTTTGGACGCTGGGTTGTGCTCCAAAGCTTTGAACATCCTGCAGTTTGTCAGTCCCTGCTCGCGCAGCATTTTCTACTCAGCAGAGGCATGAGAAGCCTCTCTGCCACCTCCTTCCTCTGCATCCTCCTTCCCCAAGCTTTTGCCACAGCTCTGCCTTCTTCCAGCCCTGAATAGCCCAATTCTCCTCCTACCACCCCACAGGGATAAAAGGAAGACCTTTAAGATGTTGGGGTTTTAAGGTGGGGAGGGGAATTGGGTGTGAAGCAAAAGCCCAGCTGAGCACCCAACAATGAGCGGTGCCTAAGCGCTTTGGAGGCTGAACTGGAAGGATTTACCCTCTCCAGGTTTGGGCAGGGGCACGGTAGGGCCTGCTGCAGCTGGCAGGGATGCCCCAGCAGCCCGGGCAGCTTCTCCCCTCCGCTGCTGCCGGAGCCGCTCGCATTCCTTGGCTGGAGCTGACAGGCGCTGCCGACCAGCTCGGATCCGGTTCCCACACTGGTGGGGACCTAAAACTAACATCCCTGAATGAGGTAACGGCACTTGAGTCAACAAACCACCCCCACCAGCTGGATGGGGTGAGGGGGAACCACAACCCTGCTCGGTGCAGCTGCCCTGGGACAGTCCTGCTGCCCCCCAGCCCTGGGGGTGTTACATAGCACATTCCCTCAGGCACCTGGGTGTGGGTCCAGGTGTCCCACTGTTGTTTTTACATCCTCCAGCTGGAGCAGGCTCTGGTCCTCCCCAGCATCCTACAACTTGTCTTGCTGGGCATATGTGTGTCCCGGCTGGGGACATGATGGAGAAGCCAGACTGGACCCCCGAGGACCCCACACACAGGGCTGTGTGGCTCAACCAGAGATGGACACTGGCCACCTCTGTCATGGTCATCTCTCACTCCACCTAATGCACTTTTATGTCAGGATGAAGAACAGAGCATCCATCCATCCCTCCATCCCTACCAAGGCTGGAGCACCCCAAGGAGCCAACAAAAACCCAGCTGAGGCTATGCTTGTGAGCCAGACCTCAAGCTAATGAGTCTCATTAGGGAATTCATTAAGATCCTACTGTAATCAAAGGAAGGAGAAGGGGCGAAAAGGGAGGGTGGAGGAACATGGACCAAACTTCAGAGCTTGGGTAAAAGCAACACCTGAAGATGAAGGGTGGTGGGATCCAACCAGTCCACAACCTTTGGTCCACGAATCATAGAATCATGGAATGTTCTGGGTTGGAAGAGACCCCAAGGATCACAGAGTTCAACCCCCCCTGCCACAGGCAGGGCCACCAACCTCCAGGCCTGGATTTACACAAGGTTGCCCAGGGCCCCATCAGCCTGGCCATGAACACTTCCAGGGATGGGGCATCCACCACCTCTCTGGGCAGCCTGTTCCAGCACCTCACCACTCTCTCTGCAAAGAACTTCCCCCTAATATCTAATCTAAACCTTCCCTCCTTTAGCTTCAATCCATCCCCCTTGTCCTGCTATTGTCTGTCCTTTTAAAAAGTTGATCCCCCTACCACAAAGTGGTACCAGCCATGTATTTGGCTCTTTTTTTTTTTTTAAGATTTACAGGTCAAGGTGTTTAAATGTTTTAAATTTACTGTAGCTGGAGAAACTGAGGTGCAGCAGGATGCAATGCCCAGAATTCCTGGTTTCTCTCCCAACCTGCATCACTGGACGCTGCCCCATCAGTCCATCAGTGCAAGGGAGAAGGCGGCTTGCATTGCTGTCCCCCCTGCCATGCATGATCAGGTCACATCCCCCACCACAGGCCACTGCATTGCCCTCAGTGCTTCCCAGGGCTTCTCTCTGGAGCTGATCTTTCAGTACAATGCCGCCCCAACTTTGGCTCGTTCTGGCAGACCAGGCTTGGAGCCATTTCTGGAACACTTCTCCTTACAGCACGCACTTTCCTGTTTTCCCACGGGCTGTGAAATGCAAAGGACTTTTTCACTTTGCTGTGGAGATTTGGCTAGAGACTTGTTTACTGGGCCTACAAAGCAGGGAAACTAGATAGTGCCATTTCTCTGTTATCTGCTCGGCTGGGGAGGCATTACATTTGTTGCCATTTTCAGGAACAGGCCGAGTGGAAAGTTGATGGCAATGGGGTGGGAGGTGTTTTGGCAGCTGAGCAGAGTGATGCTATGAGAGGATGCACCCTTGCAGTCTTTCTGCAGCTGTTTGGAGGCATAATTGGTATTTTGTACTAACAATGCTTCAGCTCATTATTACGCCCAGAGGAATCTAAGGGAAACAGGGCAGCAGACTTGCTGGCTTGCCAGCTCCAGCACACCATCGCCCAGCTAGAGTGGGCAGAGAGGGGCAATGGCTGAACATAGGATCATAGAATCATAGAATGGTCTGGGTTGGAAGAGACCCCAAGGATCACAGAGTTCCAACCCCCCTGACACAGGCAGGGCCACCAACCTCCAGGTCTGGATCTACACAAGGTTGCCCAGGCCCCATCCAACCTGGCCTTGAACACCCCCAGGGATGGGACATCCACCACCTCTCTGGGCAGCCTGTTCCAGCACCTCACCACTCTCTCTGTAAAGAACTTCCCCCTAATATCCCATCTAAACCTTCCCTCCTTCAGCTTCAATCCATCCTGCCATTGTCTACCCGATTCCCCTTCTGTTTCTCTGCTCCCTTCAGGGACTGGCAGGCTGCAATGAGGTCCCCCCACTGCCTTCTCTTCTCCAGGCTGAACAAGCCCAGCTCCCTCAGCCTCTCTTCGTAGGGGAGGTGCTCCAGCCCTCTAATCATCTTCATGGTCCTCCTTTGACCCCTCTCCAACAGTTCCACATCTTTCCTGTATTGAGGGACCCAGATCTGGACACAGGACTCCAGCTGGGGCCTCATGAGGGCAGAGTAAATGATGCCAACGCTATGATGTCCACCCACCCCTTAGCTGGCTGTCGCATCCCAGCTTTACCATCCCTGTTTCCATTACGCCTCCCAGTGCAGCTCCACTGAAGCCATGGGGAGGACAGCAGCTCCATGCAGAGACTTCACACACCCCTGGGCAGCCTGTCCCAGGGCTCTGTCACCCTCTTACACATACTGGTGCAGAACTTCCTGTGCTCCAACTTGAGGCCATTGCTCCTCGTCCTGTCCCCACAGACACTGAGAAGAGGCTGGCCAGTTCCCCCTGTGTCCCAGACTTAAGAACAGAATCACAGAACTGTAGGGGTTGGAAGGGGCCTCAAGAGATCGTCGGGTCCACAGTTCATGTCCAACAGCAGCACAGCTGCTAACCTTGTGTAGAAAGAGTGGTACTTACACAGGTTTTAGCTTCTTTCAGATACAGGGTGGGACCATTATTTTGCACCTGGTCTTTACAGATGACCTAGAAAGACAGGAGAAAAGAAACTCTCAAATCGTTGACATTGGTTGGAAGGACAGTTGGTCACCATAGGTGACCCCCCAAGCCAGGAGACATGCCAACCAAAGCTCTGATCCATTTTATGGAAACGAGACAGGTGTGGGAGCCCTTCACTAAACCCTTTATGTGTGGAAAGGGTTTTCATAGGTAACTGGCACAGCTGTCTGCATGGTGTTTGTTAGTCCACTTCCCAAACCAGGCTTAGAATCTGCAGTGCAGGGTAACGCAGGAGAGGTCACAGGCAGTTGAAAGACCCATGCCAGTGGGCCATGATGCAATCCTGCCCTACAGAAGATGAGCCTCTAGAAACAGGATCCCTTTTTCTCCTTCCCAGCACCTTTGTTATCCTGGCTTGTACTTTGAGATCAACCTCCACTGTGTTCCCAAGCCATTTCCTGCTAATATCATCCATCAAAGACTGGCACTGGATCGTGGTCTTTGTCCTCTCATCATGTCCAGGTTTGCCCCAAAGCATCTTCTGCTCTCCATAATGCTTCCCTCTTCCCAAATTTCACTTCTTCCCTCTATGGAACGAATTTCTTCCCTCAGATTTCACCCCTACCCTCTATGGAAATCTACATCCTCACTGGAAAGCTACAGGAGAAGAGGATTGAATCTGAATTACTTTGCTACCTCCTGTGTTTTCTTAAGGCAGACCTCTCTGCAGACATGCAAGAAGGGCTGCAGGCTTAATGCGTGTGCATGGTCTGGTGCCACCTAAATACTGATAAATGCTGCTGTGAAATGCCACCTCCCTGTAGGCATTACCTCATTTTTTGAGGAAACATTGAAGAGCTGGTGGCCAGGACTGCTGCTCGTCATCTGGTCCCACGGGGCTGGGGCTGATGTCCGTGCACCGGGCAGGCTCTGGTCAGCACTTGTGGTTCTGCTGTCATGGCTTTTCTGGTCTGGGTCCCCAACATAGAGCAAAACACAAGAAGACACAGGTATGAATGGAGGAGACAGCTCTGTTTGTGAGCAGCTGAAAATAAGTTTTCAGTTCTAGCCCTGCCTTGAAGCTCGTGTCAAAGCTTGGAGAGGTTTTGAGTTGTTTATTATTATTATTATTATTATTATTATTATTATTATTATGTTTTTTGAATGTTGACATGCTTACAAGTAGTGCCTGGTACAATGGGAGATAGCCTGGGGTGTCCTGCCTGCCTGCTACTCCAGAAGGGCATGAGCCCCACATCTACCACCCCACATCCAGGTATCTCAGATACCTGAGGTCACCTCAGGTGCCTATGTTCAGGTCTGTAACATCTGAGTTTCACGTGCAATGGGTGTAGTGAGAGGAGCACATCAGCCTCCTGCCTCCCCAGATCCTTCTGCAGAAGTGCATCTTCATCCCTAAGTTCCTAACTGATCCTTAAATGGTGAAGAAGAGAATTAAAACACCAAGCCCTGTGTACAGCCTACTTGCCTTTGGGACTCCTGCCTCTTCCACTAAGTAGATGAGGGATATTCCTCTCCCAGACACATTATGGAGGCTCTGGGAGAAACCCAGTTTCAAAGCTATCTGCTTCTCTGCATTCTCTCACCCAATTATTAAATATAAAGGGTTTTTTGATGGTGCAAGGTCCTAAGCCACATGGACACTCACAATGCTGCTTAGACAGAAGTCTGCAGCCAAACCCCCCACAGCAATGGTAGCTACCCTACCGAACTGCTTAGGCACTTTAGATGTTGTAGGCTCAGAGTTTAGCCACCAAATCTCCTTAGTCATCTAAAGCTTATTTTCTATGCATGTCCAGACAGCCTTCACTAAGCTGCTGGCCATAGTAGAGGCCTTCTACAGTCAGCATTCAGGGTGCTGTCAATCTGTTTCACCAACTCTACAGCATTAGTCTCCACCTCCGAGCTCATTGCTGCTGGCTGCCTTTTTGCAGTCCCTGAAGATCAAGTCATTGCAGTTGATGGTGCTTCAGGCACAGTTTGGCCCATCCAAAAGCTGATGTCTATGTTTTGCCAGCTGATTCGTGCCTTGAATTTCTCTTAACTGCATTGACTTGATCTCCACTGATGACAACAGGGACCGAAACACCCAGCTGTCATGGAGACAACACTTCAAGGTCCTAAAGTGAGACAAGGTGATGACACCCCATACTAACAGACAGGAGGAGTTTAAGGTAGCCAAAGGAGGAGACCACAAAATGGCCTCCCAGCTCAAGAAACCAAGGTCCTTGTCTTCTGGTACCTGGTTCAAGAGCCGGTGTGGTGGCTGTGTCTGAGGCCTTGACACTGCCATCTGGTGAAGGCAGAGATGTTTTACTAGTGGTGTGGGAGGTGGATCCACCAAAAGGGATAACAGAAGTGTTGATCCTTCCAGATTTGGTGGAAGAGGTCAATTCCTGGACCGGAGAACCGGGAGAAGGCTGAGGCTGCTTGGTGACAGATATGGGAGAAGAGGCACCATGGTCCTTGATCCCAGGGAAAAGGCTGCTCGTTGTGACTTGGCTTGCAGTGGTTGTGGTCAGCTGGCCTGAAGGCTCCCTTCCCTGAGCTTTCACGGTGGTAGGGGATGGGACAACAGTTCCTAAACCCCCTGAGGTGGTTGGAGGGTTGCTCACAGTGGTGTGCATGGGACTTGTAGCCGTGGTAACTGCTGAGCTTCTAAAGCTAGCTGAAGTAGTCTTCTGCTGGGCCCCACTGGAGGTTGCAGTAGTGGTGGCTGGTACGACTGCTGCTGATGGGCTGACCTGGTTAGACGGGCGGGTTGATGTTGGTGTCATGAGAGAGGATGATGGGTTTCCCAGGCTGTTTGTGGAGGTTGTCCCTTGAACTGAAGTAGGTGACATCACAGAGGTGGATGGTGAGCTGAAGTGGTTTTTTGTAGTGGTGTCCCCTGGAACAACGGTGGATGAAATCGCAGAGGTGGAGGGTGGGTTTCCTGTCTTGCCTGGAGTGGTGGTCCCTTTAACTGTGGTAGGTGACACTGTAGATATGGTTGATGGGTTTCTCATGTTGTTTGTAGTGGTAGTCCGTGGCACCTTGCTGCTGTCTGTAGTTGTGAGCCCATTCTTATCTGAGCTTGCAGTAGTTGTCTTTAAATCATCCTGAGATCTGACACCTAGGGAAAAGTAAGAATGCCAAGATAAACTTTAAACTAAGGAAACCACCCCTGGTTTCCACCCAGACAGGTATTTGTAGAAGTAAATAGTGAACAGAAACCACGAGTCATTCACTCAGGCCTTGTCTCATGCTCTCTGAACTCATACCAAATCCCACATTGTGGTACCACCGTGTCCAGCAAAAAGCAGAGTAGAGAAGGAGGAGGAAGCCTGAGCAACGTCCATGACAGACATAGTCAAGCTCACATCATATTAAGGGGCCAGGAGGGCAAGACCTGCCTGTTCCCAGAAAGCAGGTCTCCCCCAGATGGGAGGTGCACCAGCTCTAATGTAAAGTGCTACAATTTGTTCCCAAAATAGAGCCCATCCAGCCGTTGTAAGGGGCCAGCCAAGGGACATGCCAAGGGCTGTTTGCACAGCTCCCTTATGAGGGTGTCTCACATCCCTGAAGCAGTGAGGAGCCTCAAATAAATAAGGTGACACTTCTAACAATTCTGAAAGTTACATTCCATGTGAATATAATGAGGAACTTTTTCCCTGTGAGGGTCATGGAGCCCTGGGAAAGGCTGCCCAGAGAGGCTGTGGAGTCTCCTTCTCTGGAGACATTCAAACTCACCTGGATGCATTTCTGTGTGATTTAGTCTGGGTGATCCTGCTCTGGCAGGGGGGTTGGACTAGATAATCTTGTGAGGTCCCTTCCAACCCCGAATGTTCTGTGATTCATTTTCAAGTTCAAGACTTATTTAACTGCTCACATTTCAGCTTTGGGTTTTTTTGGCTCCCAGAGGTGATTACTATAAAACATCATAGAATAGGCACTCTTGGTTAAAATCACAGAGTCAAACCACTGAGGGTGGGGAGGCCCTGGCACAGGGTGCCCAGAGAAGCTGTGGCTGCCACTGGATCCCTGGCAGGGTTCAAGGCCAGGTTGGACGGGGCTTTGGGCACCCTGGGCTAGTGGGAGGTGTTCCTGTCCATGGCAGGGTGTGGAACTAGATGGACTTTGAGGTCCTACCAACCCAAACCAGTCTGGGGTTCTATGAAACTCTCTACAAACTGAAATTCCCATTTAGAAGAAATGTGGAAACAATATTTATTCTACTTTCTCTGAAAGAATGGGTCACTGCTGGGCAGAGTTTGCAAGCAAATTCAAAAAGCATTTACTTAAGATGCATTATTTTAATTTCAAAGATTCAGCTGCCCATTGCAAATATCACCAATCTACAGTCACATGCTTATTTAGCTGATCATTTTACTATTCAGAAAAGCCTGAGACGTCACAGAATGTTTAAATAGTGTTCACTTTCAAAGGAAAATCTAAAAATAAATTAAAACAACAACAAAAAAGGTGCATTTAGGAAAACGAGAAGCAAGTCAGGAAAATGAAGGGCTCCATCTACGTGTACAATGCAAATCCCTAACACCATAACCATGAATTTCCCATGGTCTTTACCCTGCATTCATGCATCACACAGAAATGGTACTTGAACCATTGAACTTGAACATGGGTTATTTGGTTTTGAGGAAATCCACAAAATATTTCACTGGTAAATGACATTTACCTAAGTGGGAAAAAAGCTTGGTCTGAAAGCAAGGGGGGGTGGGGTTGTCCATTGCTCAATTATCTCACATTATCATACATATGGAGATCTGTAGTTGGTTTCTGAGCAATACATTTTCAGGTTATGAAGCTGTTTCTCAGTGAGGCATACAGCTGAAGGACAGCTTGCCAGAGAAAAGATTGCAACAACCCGCAAGGCTAAAACGTGGTATATTCGTTACTAGACTGGATATAAAGACTTGGGTCCATTTTTCTGTTTGTAATCACTGCAGGAGTTCCATCAATTGCCACAGAGACAATTCCTCCCCATTGCACATGGCAACCACCATCCCTGGGCACTTGCTCAAATTCACCCCAGGAAAGGTTTGACCAATTTTTCACCTTTCAGGAACCACAGGCTGCGCCGAGCTGCTTCATCTGTGGATCCATCTGGAGTCAAGACAACAACCTGACTTTGCAGGGGTTCTTCCATTTGATGACTGTGCAGAAAAGGGCTTTTTTTTTTTCTTTTTTTGCTTGGTGAGGCACTTGCATATATTAGTTCCAACTCTCCAATACAGGAGTCATACGTCCAAGGTCTGATTTTTAGCGGCGCCCTACTGCTGCTCTCCAGAGATCTGCTTTGTTCCTCCATGCTGGCAAAGTATTTTCTGTTACTGAGCCTGTTTATTAACACTGGATGTGCTTCGAAGATCAAGTTTCTGAGATTCATGCTGCTGGGGAAATCTAACCCCATCACGTCAGGACCCAAGGGGATTGAACCATGCTTGAGACAGGACCTGGAGAGTGAGGTTTGGGATCCTGCACCAGGTTTGGGGTCCCACAGAGAAAGGGTGGGTTTGGAGGAGGCAGGAGGGGCTGTGGCTGGGCTTTGCATACACATCTCACCAGGAAAATCCACACCCAGGAGAAGAGATGTGCAGATCCCCTCCCAAAACATGGTTCCTATTCCTGTTTCTCCGTAAACTGCCATTTCCAAAACCACCATTAAGATGTGAGTTTAAGTGAAACTAGCATCTTGAGTTATTTCAGGAAAGCCTGGGCTTGCAAGAAAACATCTCCATTACATCTGTGGGAAAAGAGCATTTGTGGAGGGAAGTTGTGTTTCCCATAGACTGACCACTCCTGGAAGGAGAAGGGGTAAGGAAGCCAACCACAGGGATGGGGACCTAGCAGAGGAAAGCCACGTGCAAAAGATAGGAGAGAGATTTCATCTAGCCACCTCCTTTTAGCTGTATTATCACAGAATCACAAGGTTGGAAAAGACCTTTAAGATCACCAAGTCCAACCGTTCCTGTCCTGTCAACTTGCCTGGCTTGAATCCTCGGTGATGGTTGCACCAAGCTAGAGACTGGGCATCCAGTTAGCCACAAGAAGGCCATAAATAGCGCTGTAAAACTTTGACAGGGGGGTTGACAACAAGAGAGGTAAAATAATAAATTCCCTAAAGGTAGAAACAGTACAAAAGAGACGTAAATATAGAAAGGGTTGGAAGGAAGGTGGAGGAAATCCCCCTGCTGTTCTTGCTTCCTTTGCATGGCCTGGACCCATCCCAGAGGGGCAGGAAGCAAACATGCACCAAAGGAGAGGTAGAAAAGACAATTCAATTCAACTTGGCCCAAAAGAGAAAGGGGCAGGTCCATTATTTGGCTCTGGGCCAGCCTCAGTGGCCAGCTGGGACCCCAAGAGCCAGGAAAGCAGTGTCCCTTTGCTTTCCCATCCCACCTTCAGCAGCTGCACACACATTTTTACCATTTTTTAGCAAAATCTGGGGGAAAAAGACCATAGCAAGGGGTAATTCCTCTGTTGGAGAAGTCTGGTGTGTTCTTCCAGGCTTGTGCTGGCTGGGGTGGCAGCAGAGTCTCTTTCAAGGGACACAGGGTGATACAGCCCAAAAAAGCAACTGGGAGAAGAACCAAGACTCAAGTTGACACTCACAAAGCTTACTAGCATTTTATCTTTCCACCTCTCTGCATCCTCTCTTAGCACTGCCCTCCTGCTAACGTCAAGTGATATTAAAAAATCAATTGATTCTTCATCATTAATCCAGGCTCAGTGATTTAAGTGGGCAAAAAGCACCTTGAGGAGCCTGCACATTCCTGCTAAGAAGTGGTGAGCCATCATGAAGGGGGCATGGATGTAATGGATAAATGGATGGATGAATGGATTCAACAGGTGCTGACCATGCAGGCAGGTAGGACACTATCCATCCTACTACATGGGCCTTGCTGAGGTTAGGTGATGCTAAGTGTCACAGAGAGAGAAATCACTCTTCTTTGGTGGGAAACAACCTGTGTCCCTTTGGCAAGTAGCACCAGAAATGATGTATGACCCAGAAAACACTTCACCACACCATCCCCAACCTACAAACCCACTTCTGCTGCACCTGCCTGGATGGGACCACAAAGAAGCCCTTTCCAAAAGGTCTGTCATCCCAGACTTGAGCTGAAGGCTCTTTACTGGCATCCAACCCCACTCAGCTGGGATACTACCAAATTTCTCCTTTCCCCTCTTTCTTCTTCCACAGCTGGCTTGTCTCAAAGCTGAATATTTTTAACATTTATTGGTGCTGGCTGAAATGTGATGAGTGTAGTGAACAGCAGCCATGGAGTTGGCCCGGGGAAGAGGAAATCTAGGCAAGCTGCAAACTTGACATACTTAAAGATAGTGTGCACCACTATGGGCTGGACCCGCCACATGCCAGTGGGAGAGGACCTGCAGCTATGGCTGGGTGTGATCCTCCTTCCATCCCTTTATCCATGCCCACAACTGTCCCTGAGATTTTTGGGCACGCATTTTTCTCTCCCCCATTGCACTAAATTAAACTGTTTCCTTACTGCTCTTGTACAGGGAGGCAGATGCTGCTGTAGCTTGTTTAGTCTGGAGAAGAGGAGGCTGAGGGGAGACCTTATCACCACCTACCCTGACCTGACAGGAGGGTGTAGAGAGGTGGGCAATGGTCTCTTCAGCCAGGGGACAGGAGATGGGACAAGGGGAGATGGCCTCAAGCTGTGCCAGGGCAGGGTCAAATCAGATGTGAGGGAAAAGTTCTTCCCTGAAAGAGTTGTAGGGATGTGGTACAGGCTGTCCAGGGAGGGGTTTAAGTCACTGACCCTGGATGTATTTAAAAGACGGGTAGATGAGGTACTTAGGGATATGGTTTAGCACAGGACAGGGACAGTTGGACTTGATGATCTTAAAGGTCTTTTCCAACCTTGTGATTCTGTGATTCAGTCATGGGGTTCTGCACCTTTCTGCAGTTTTATTGCTCTGGGTTTAATATTAGTTGTTTGTCCAGGGACTCTGTCACACAGCAGCGTTAGGGAAAAATACATTTTCTTTAGACTGGGGAAAAGCAAATTCCATTTTTTTGGCATCCTGTAGGTTCATCACTTGCAGGAGACCTGCCTCATACAAACTCATTGCTCTTATTCTCAGAAACCTAGTAAATACCTAATTCCAAAGCAGAAACCAATACAGAACAAGCATGGAGAGCACCGCAAGCCCAGGACTCACCGTTTTCCTTTCACATGTGCTAGATCACTTTCTAACACCAGAGCACTAGCTTTTTTTTTTTATTTCTTCCTCCCTCACTGGCCACCTGTGCCAAATTTTGGCTGCGGATGTGGGGTAATAACTGGTAATGAGCCCCTGTTTGCCTGGGCTGGTAGCCAGTATTGCCTGATGACTGTCCTCAACAGAAGACATGGAAAGGATCGGGTTGAAGGAGGAGAAAACCCCTGTAGCCACAGACTGAGAGTAATACCAGTCAGACAGGATGGGATTTTGTTTGGTACCCCTTTAGCATGAAAATTACTCACAAAAGATACAGTACGTCCTTTTGCAGGAAACAAATGACCCTTTCATGCCATGAGCCCTGGAGATAAAAGGATTTAACACATGCTATGAGGGAGGAGAATAGAGGAGAGGTCCTCTAAGCAATCACCCTCCCCGCCCAGCCTTACCAGGAGGAGATCCTTTCTAAAATAAAGTTAACTTGAATATCAGCCAGAGCCACTCACTCTGTTTTCCAGAAGACATAAAAAACTACCTGCCCCTGACCTTCCTGGCTGCACAGTGCAGGGCAAAGCCACTTATTTGACTTCACTTTTCGGGCCACCATCAATTCCTCATTTTAAGGACAGTGAGAGTAACAGAGCGGTTGCTGGTGTATTTTGACAGCTCTGGTTTGCATTTCTCCTCAAACCCCAAAGCCTTGTACTTTCTGTGCTGGCTAGGGGCGTAGACCAGCAAGGAGGAGAGCACAAGCCCTCCACACATGCATCCGTGTGCATGGCGGCCAAACAGCCCAGAGGAAATGAGTCCACTGCAAAAACATGATTTCATTTCCGGACCTGTGATTCCCATGACCATGCCTGCAATACAGCATCTCCGTGATGGGGACAACCCTGGATGGGAGAGAACTTTCCCTTATTGCTAGGTATCAAGATGGGCTTGTTCAGCCCACAGGGAGCAATACTGGGAGGCTGGACGTGCCACTGCCGGTCCCCGCTGCTCTGTGAGCTGGCGGATGGGACTGGTGTGGGAGTGGGCTGGTCTGGAGGTGCTGGGATGTGAAGACACCCAAAATGGCAAAGGAAGGGCATGGCAGCTGGTGCAGATCACAAAGTCAGAGTATTATAAGAATCACAGAATCATAGGGGTTGGAAGGGACCTCCAGAGATCATCAGGTCCAACCCCCCTGCCAAAGCAGGCTCCCTAGGACAGGGAGCACAGGTCGGTGTCCAGATGGGTCTTGAATATCTCCAGAGAAGGAGACTCCACACCCCCTGAGCAGCCTGTCCCAGGGCTCTGTCACCCTCATTGGGAAAAAGTTCTTCTGCATATTGGTGCAGAACTTCCTGTGTTCCAACTTGCAGCCATTGCCCCTTGTCCTGTCCCCACAGACTATAGAAAAGAGGCTGGCTATTTCACCTTGTGTCCCACACTTGAGATATTTATAAACATTAGTAAGATCCCCTCTCAGTCTTCTTTTCTCAAGGTTGAACAGCCCCAGCTCACTCAGCCTTTCCTCATAGGGGAGATGCTCCAGTCCTTTAATCATCTTTGTAGCCTCCACTGGACTCTCTCCAGATCCCTGTCTTTGCTATACCAGGGAGCCCAGAACTGGACACAATAAGGGTTGGAAGTGCCCTCTGGAGATAATCTGTTCCAACCCCAAATCCTTGGGGACCCAGATACCCCAGTTGTGAGCCAGGATTTTCTGCCGCTATGCACTACCACTAACCAAGCCATGAAGCGATGCCCTGGTTACAACACCACTGCAGTAGTCGCGTGGTACTTTTGAAGCCTCCCAAGAAGTCAGAATCACTTTGCAGGCTGGGGAGGATGCTCAGTGGGGAGTAGCTCGTTTGGAAAGGTCACGTCTTGGAGCACAAAAAAAAAGCAGCAAACTGGCGCAAAAAGCAAAGTGAAAGGACATATCCTGTCCTTCCTCCCATCAGCCCACCCAAAGCCACCACCTCTCCATGTAGCTCCTCTGATTAACTCCCTGACCAACAGCTTTCCGTTTCCTATTTTGGTAATGCCTCCCCCTCCCCCCCTCCCCCCGCCCAGCTTGTTGAAACAGCTCAGATTGGCTGAAAATCTATTAATAGTGAGAAAAGGAAACTCAAAAGAATAACTTAGGAAATGGTGGGTGACACACCCCACGCCGGCGGGCTGAGCCCAGTCGGAGCCTTACACCAGCCAGCTCCTGCTCCTCCCAAGGCGGGATGAGAAAGCTAAGGAACCCGAGCAACCCAGGGAAGGGGAAGGGATGTGAACCAGGCCTGAGGAAGTTCCTATTTGCCTCCCCCCTCTATTTTTTTTTTTTTGTTGCAGCCTTTCCTGATTAAATAGGAGCAACAGGTTGAGTTTGTCAGAGAGAAAGTGGGGGCTGAGGTCCTAATGATGGCCTTTGCTAGGGAAAAGCATATGCCAAAGTGACTGAAGAGGCTCCTGGTCTTTTCTTTGCATTGCAAGAGGCTCCTGGGCAAAAGGAGGGTTTTCTCCAGCCATGTCTGAGCCGGAGCAGACACCACTCACTGCAGAGGACAGGAAATTTGTCACCTCCTTTAAAAACTGTGAGAGTGATCAGATTGGCAGAATATCACAGAACAGCATTATTTATTCTGGAATTAAGCTGGGCTACCAGAGCAAATGGTTACCTCACAGGGTTTGGGTTTTTTTTTAAATTTTACTCCCTCTCTTCCATCTGCTTGGGGAAAGATGGACAGTACCATCCTCTCCAGCTACCTGCTGAGATTTCGGAGAGAGATGTGGTACAAGGGTTCTGACAGCACGGCATGCCACCCTTCCCCCTTGCTCCACGTTGGAAGATACACTTCCAAACTGGCATTAGGGAGAAGTTTTTTACAGAGAGAGTGGTGAGGGGCTGGAACAGGCTGCCCAGAGAGGTGGTGGATGCCCCATCCCTGGGGGTGTTCAAGGCCAGGTTGGATGGGGCCCTGGGCAACCTTGTGTAGCTCCAGGACTGGAGGTTGTTGGCCCTGCCTGTGGCAGGGGGGTTGGAACTCTGTGATCCTTGGGGTCCTTTCCAACCCAGACTAGTCTGGAATTCTATGATCACCCAACCTCTTTGCTGCCAGTCTCACCATCCAATGTTATGAAGTGGTTTCACCCAGGCTAAAGATCAACTTGAGAAGATGGGGACAGGTCCAATAACTGCTTCCAGAGCATTCTCAGACTCAAACTACAGCTTGTTTTTAGTGGGGAACCTTCTTTGTCCCACTGTGAAAAGGCTCTATTGACAAGGCCCTCAGATCAGTGTTGTTTAGATCTTGCATGCAAGTGACTGTGAAAGAAAAGTGGTAATACTGACAAGAGCTCTCTTCTCAGCTGTCAAATGAAATGACCCTGCAGCCACAGCTTCTGAAGGTCTTACCCAATAAACCCTTACTGGCTGGACATGGAAGGGGAAAACGGATGTGTTTCAAGCCCTGAGGGTTTTTTCTCCATATTCAGATGAAGAGGAGCTGCTTCTTGCATGGCTGCACTGCCAGCCTGGAGATATGCCTCAGCTGGAGATCTGGGGCATGTCCCTGCAGTATGCTAGCATCATCTTGAGGACTCTTATCAGCCTGCAGGATTTTGCAATCAGTCATATCTGTTTTGGGTTTGCACAGCAAGGGTCTGATAGTGGGTTTTGATAGCTACATGGGTGGCTTTTGTGAGAAGCTGCTAGAAGATTTCCCTCTGTCCAACAGAGCCAATGCCAGCTGGCTGCAACACAGACCTGCCACTGGCCGAGAACAGAGCAGGTAGACACTTGAAGGACACTGTGACCTGGTGGGAAGCCTGGACTGGAGCAAGCTCTTGTCAGGACCAGCAGCCCATGGAGAGAGAGGCCCTTGCTGGAGCAGGTTTGTTAGGCAGACTTGAGACCCCATGGGGGACCTGGCTGGAGCAGTCTGAGTCTGGAGATACTCATAAGAAGTTAATCTCATTTATTACCATGCCATGGAAGAGACCCATGCTGGGGAAGAGCTGCAGCCTGTGGGAAAGGACTCGTTGGAGAAGTTCATAGAGGACTGTCTCCCATGGGTGGGACCCCACACTGGAGCAGCAGTTGAGTGTGAGGGGTCCTCCCCTGAGGAGGAATGAACAGGAGAGACAATGTGTGATAGACTGACCACAACAACCTCAATCCCTATGATCCTTAAGGGGAAGAAGGGAGGGATGGTGGTAGGGTGTTTTAGGATTTGATTTTATTTGTCATTGCTCTACTCTCTTTGGTAATAAATTAGATTAACTTCTTATGAGTCTCTTTTGCCCTGACATTAACTGGTGAGTGATCTCTCCCCATCTGTATCTCAACCCACAAGTCTTTTGTTATATTTTCTCTTCACTGTCCAGTTGAGGAGGGGAGTGACAGCAGCCTTGGCGGGACCTGGCCTCCAGCCAGGGTCAACCCACCACAACATTCTTACAGTAGTCAAAAGCCACTCTGCTTAATTCAGACTTGGGAATTGAACCAAACCTCATGCGAGCCTTGGCTGCTCTGTACCTCCTGTTAGATCTGCCTCACTCTTTTTGGTTCACACAACAGCCTTTAAGCCTCCTTGGTTTCGACCAAGAAAGACATCCGCAGCTGAGACATCTTTCCTGCCAGGGCTGCAACACACATCCCCAAAATCCAGGTTCTGATGAAGTGGCGTTTTCTGACGAGAAACCTGCTTCATTAACAAATTCCCCATCAGCTCTTTCTGCAACTATTTGAGCCAGCTCAGCTAGTCTGCTGTTTCATTTGGAAGTATGACAAATATTAATCATCCCAAGGCATGTCTCCCCTCTTGGACACACTCCTCCTCCCCTGCAGCCCTGACATCTCTCCTCCTCAGTCCGTTGGTAGCTCTAAATACCACATTTGGGGAGGCAGAAGTGGGTTCATTTGCTGTACTAATTAATGACCAGACAGGGGATTTGAGGGAGCAGAAGTATCTCAGCACTTCTCACTCCCATCTTCTCAAACATTGCCATTGAATTGTCTTCCATGCCACGCTTGAACCTCTCCAGAATTTCTCCTCCAAGACTGCTTATTGCCAGAAAACTGTCGTCAGAAACATCTTTCACCCAAATGGACCCAACTGGTCCATGCCAGGCAGTTTTCCATCCCATGGCCAGCTCCAGCCAGAGGCAAGGGATGCCAGTGGCTGGAGGGAACGCCAGTCCAGCCTCTTTTATGGATAAACATATGATATCCTATTTAGGATTCTGTCTCCATGGCTCTTCTTATGAGAAGTCTGTAGCTATCTAAGAGGTGAAGGGAAAGATGAAAAACTAATCAACAGGAGACTGGAAGACCAATGTGGAAGACTAGGGCTCTGAAATCCTTCAGGGAGGGTTGTCAAGGAGGCAAACAGACACACATACACACCTCTATCCACGCCACCCCCAGATATTTTTCATCACCAAGCCTGCAAGCATCTTTTTTTGCACTGGGAGCTGACAGGATTTGTAAGGGACTCGTCTCAGCACCTTTCCCTGTCTCCAAAATGATCCATGGGCTCTTTGCAGCCCTAACAGAAATGCCCCATTGTGCAGGAAATGGTACTGGAGCTGCTGGAGGGGAAACACAGAGAACATGAGACAAAAATGCCGCATGTCCCAGCCTGACCAGACCCTCCAAAGCACAGAACGAACCCATGCTCCTGCCCTTCTCCTGCCTCCTTTACGCTGTTAGCGTGGACTTATCCCCTGATGACCTTGCTGCTTTGGAACAAGATTTGTGGCAGCACAGCCTGCTCCTATATCAAGCAAGCATCAATCACCCATCATCTGAAGGACACTATGTCTGGTACATGTAGCACTGAGACCCCTCTGTTTCAGCAAAAGTCACCCAGGGACTTTGGAAGGAACTCAAGGTTTTGCACTGAGTAATGAGCCACAGAAGTTGCTCTGCAGCAAGGTAAAGCCCAGCTACCTCTGGCCTGACACAGCAGCCTTGAATCAAAATGCCATGGAAAAGCACAAGAATGGCATAAGACACAACTTTGTTATACACCAAACTGAACTTTTTTGGGGTTTCTTGTATAACTTCCACACTGTACATCTTTAAGATGCTCTTTCAGGCTTTTGTCTACCAACACAAATGTTAAAATGTCCTTTTTTTAAAGCTTAGATTTGTCTGAGTGAATTTCAGTTCCAGAAGAAGGACCAAGAGACTTACACTACCAGATTGGCAATGCCACCTTGAGTCCATGAGGAGACTGCCCAGCCTCACCACCTCTCTCCAGTGAGGGTTGAAGGCTGGCCCACCAATTAACTGGCTCCCCCATACTGCTGTATAGAGCTGTAAAGCTGTCATCAAGGTGGTGGGAAAGAGACTTTCAGAGAAGTCAATGCTAACACCTGCTTGGCCAAAAGCCACCCATTTGCTCTTGAGGTCTGAACTGTCACATCACAGCAGCACCTCCTGGAGACCTGACCTCCTTTCTCGAGCCCTGCCACAGAGCTGCTGTGAGGTTGGCCAGGAGGACAGATTTATTCATCAAGACAGAGAAGAAGTTCCTCCCTATGCTGTTCACCCCAGAAAAACAATCATCTGTTGCTGGCTTTTCCTGGAGGACTACTTGAGACAACTGGAGAAGGAGTGAGAGAGAATTCCTGTGAGACAGGAATTAATTTTTACTCAGCTTGATGGCTTGTCTACGCAGAGGTACTCAGGAAAATTAATCTAAAATTAAAAGAAGGTATGATTTCAGAGTGGATTAGTCAAAGTGCACACAACCCACCAGGTGGCCACTCTTGTTCAGCTTTAAATCAGTCCTCATTTAATTTAGCAAAAATGAAATAGATTAAATCAAATTAAAGTCTCCTTAGCTCTGGAAGCCAACAAGGGGGAGCTGATGCTGGTTAAGAAAGTTAATTCAGGAGAAAACTGTTGATGGTCCCCATGCCAACAAGCCCCCATATATCCCTTTGGGCACTGATACTGACAAATATTTGAGGTGGGGCACAACTGTCTCCCAAGAGAAAGTTGATGGATATAGAAAACTCTGCTAGACATCAGATTTGATGTCAGATGGTCAACTCTTGCCAGTTGCTTAGATTTTGTTGTGGAGAAAGGCAAGACAATGAGAAGACAGTGGACAGACCCCACTGCAGAACCGGGGAGTGGGTGCATGGTAGAACAGGCAGTGGGGTCCATCCATTGTTTTCTAGGACAGTATAGGTCAGTACAGAGATAGGCTTGCCTGTCCCCAGTGAGAAGCAGCCTCACTGGGTGGCACAGAGACCCTGGCTGGTCCAGCTGGCTGGTTTCATATTTGGGTTCATGTTGAGCAATGCAGGGAAGGAGTTGGCCCTGAGCTGCTCACCCTGCCAGCTGAACCTCTGCCAGCTGGCCAGCACTGGGGAAGAGCTGTCTAACGTCACTCGAGTTAGGCACCGTGCATTGGCAATGTGTCTAGACTCTGTCCATGAGAGATGAGGGTGACAAAGGTCTCGCAAAGATCTCCTACGGGTAGGTTTTTGCAGCCAAAATTCCCCACTTTTTGAAAGCATCACACTAAGTCTTGCAATGAGGAAGGGGAGTGGAGGAAATATGTCCCTTCTTGTGGTGGTGGCTCTTCCTAAGGGGAAAAATTCAACCCCAAACCCAAATAGGGTTCTCTGGGACCTCACAGACCAGCAATGCCAGACCACAGAGTGAAATTAAAGCTGTCATTAGCAGCAGGGATCTAATGCCCAAACTCGTGCCATCAAAACTGAGGATGCCAACCTCAGCTGGAGGGCTGACAATTGCTGGAAGCCTCACAGAGAGGAGGTCCAAGCTGCAGCCTTAAGGAGCAGAAAATAAGAGGAGAAACTCCAAACCTAAAGGAACAAGGAGTTCTCAGCCTGGTCATAGGTAGTTCTGGTGCAAGGGGAAATAAAACGAGACACGTGTGAGGTCAGTTTGTGCTGGCACATGGCACTGCTGCAGCGTTGCAAAGTGTTGTCCCCTACTTCTTGCACCTCCCTTTCCTCCCCACCTCCCCTGAAGATTTACAGCAGGAATCACCCTCCCTCAACAACCTCTGCCCACTCCTGCCACCAAAGCTTTTGGTGGGGATGCTGCCAGCCTCCACGGTGCCAAGCCCACGCTGAGGCCATGGCCAGGAGGTGATAAGACTCAAAGCCTCACCCTTCTTTGCACACTCATCATCTTTGATGAGTCACCAGCCAGCCCATATTTTTGCCCTCCAACTAGGGACTTTATTTTTAATCTTTTTGGGGTCTTGAGTCATGTTGCTTCCCCCAGCCTGTCCACACATCACCCACCACTGAACCAGGATGGACCCAAAGATGACGAGCTGCCCAATTCTCGGACCTGATGATCCTTATGGGTCCCTTGCAACTTGAGATATTGTTTGGTCCATTGAGACTTGAAGGCGCTGGGATATGAAGTGGCTAAAGACACAAGTGAAGCCAAGTGACGCCAAGTGATGTAGGAGCCACCTCCAAGAGGCACTGGTGACCTCCTCTAGCATCCCAGCTTCTCTAAGTAAAATTTTGGGTGATTCCTAGTTAAATGCCTGCTCCCCAATGCCATCTGCTTTGCCGCCCATTCAGGCTCTTCTGAGAACAGGTTCCTCTCCACACATGCCTGGGACACCTGTAAAACTTCGCTGTCAGCTGCCACCACACACCCCTCACCACATTTTTCCAGAAGAGCTAAGCTGGATGCCAGGATCCATCCCTCCGCCGTGATCAGTCCCCCATGACCTTGACTAGCCAGGGTTACCGAGCCAGCAGCCCAGAAATTTCCTGTTAACTCCATGAGGAGGGCTCCACATTTCCTTGGGATCCTTTGTGTGTTGGTGCTATTTCGGGTCCCACCTCTTTTTTTTTTTTTCTCCTCCAGCTCCCCACCCACACCTCCCTCAGGGTGGGGTCTTCCCGGATTATTTGGAGCTCTCTATATATACCCACACATATACGTATGCACCTACACATATTTATATGGCTGTGCATGAGAGCTGAGCCTTCGGGCGTTGATTGGACACAGTGGACTTGGCAGGAGGCTCGGTGCTATTCTTTAGGTGGGGAGAGCCTAGGAAGGGAAGGACACAGCTCACCCTCCCTCCTATTCAAAACTATTTAAAGACTGTTTGGCACAGAGTTTCTTTCCCACCAAATGGCCCCAGTGACGATCTGGCCTTACAGGCTGTGTAATCTGATCAACTCCTATTGTTGGCAAATTCATAATTGCCTCACTATTTAACTCCCCTGAAACAGTCGGTTTTACAGAAAAAGAATATCCATTTTAGCTTTTTTTTTTCACTGTTTTGTTTTTCAAGAGTACTGTGACTCAGTTTCCACTTGAAGAACTTCTGTTCTTCAACAGCTCCTGCTCTTCCTCTCCTTGATACAACACTCACGATCACAGGAATCACTGATGAAAGGTGCAAACAGTGAGAGATGACCTTTTCCAGTGCTGCCTAGCACAGGATTCTCTAGCATGGCATATTTATTACCCAGTGGCCTCTTATATGTAGCTGTGAGCGGCCCAAGTAGAGGAGCCTTAACCATTTCCCTCCAGAAAGGAAGGATGCTCTTTTAAGTGCTATGTGCTGACTCAAATCCTTGCTTGGACCCAACCCTCTGAAATAATCCTCTGAAACAACCTTGGTTATGTTTCTTAACCTCTTCCTGCCTCAGTTTCCCCCATCTCTAAATGCAAGAGCGGATAGATTTCGGATAGTGGAGCTGTGTCCATTTACAGGCTGGTTCAGCACCTTTCTAATCAGGGCCCCAACCCTGGTTAGGTGCCAGAGCAATACAAATAATTACTAATAGTAATCCCCACGGGAGTCTATTACATTATGGTCCAACTTCCTCCCAAACAATTGCTCCTCTTCCTTGCTTTGTATGTTCTTCAAAAGAAGCGGCTGCTGTGCTTTAGGGCCGGGACACCAGCCGCAGTAAACATACACCCAGCGTTCCTGCTCAGCTGGCCTGGGCAGCAGAAAGGAGATAAATCTGGTTTAAGACAATCACATTGAGGGCAGGAAAAAAAAATGGAGAGTTTAATGGAAACGGCAACCTAGCAGCACTAAACAGTGTCTATCCTGAGAAGTCCCTCAGGGCACATTTATTCACTATTTACAGGTTGATCTTACTCAGAAAAAGCAAGAAATGATAAAGAGCAGAAGTGCCAGCTGGTCTCAGGGCTCAAAACATAGAATCACAGAACCATAGAATCATTAAATCACAGAATTATAGAATCATAGAATGGTCTGGGTTGGAAGAGACCTCAAGGATAACAAAGCTCCAACCTCCCTGCCACAGGCAGGGACACCAACCTCCAGACCTGGAGCTACACAAGGTTGCCTAGGGTCCCATCAAACCTGGCCTTGAACACCCCCAGGGATGGGGCATCCACCACCTCTCTGGGCAGCCTGTTCCAGCTCTCTCTGTAAAAAACTTCCCCCTAATATCTCATCTAACACCTCCCTCCTTTAGCTTCACTCCATCCCCCTCGTCCTGCCATTATCTGCCTTTTTAAAAAGCTGATTCCCCTCCTGTTTCTTTGCTCCCTTCAGGGACTGGAAGGCTGCAATGAGGTCCCCCCACAGCTTTCTCTTCTCCAGGCTGAACAAGTCCAGCTCCCTCAGCCTCTCTTCATAGGGGAGGTGCTGCAGCCCTCTGATCATCTTTGTGGCCCTCCTCTGAACCCTCTCCAACAGTTACACATCTTTCTTGTATTGGGGCCCCAGATCTCAACACTACTTCAGACAGGGCCTCATGAGGGCAGAGTAGAGAGGGACAATCCCCTCCCTGTCCCTGCTGGCCACCCCTCTTCTAATCATTCATAGATTGGGGAAAGTCCCAACACCACAGAAGCCCTCAGCTGAGGGAAGCAGAGATTGACCATGGATGCATATCTTGCCAGTATGTGGACATTTTCCCTGCTTTCTGCTGATGCTAGTGGCACACTGCTTGCACCACTCAAAAGGTGCACAATGGGAAAGATGACCCATAAGTGGGCAGAAAAATGCTCCTGCTCCACAGCCAGTCCTGGGCTGAAGTTGGCCCAGCCACTGGGTGTTGGCCCAGCAAATTGTCCTTGTAGGGTATATGGAGTATATGAGCACCCCAATGCCACAGGTTTAGGTGCAGTATCAAACTCCCATGGGAGCTGGGGACTCAAAATATCGAGTGTCCATTAACAGGTGGGGTGGCAATGCAGAAAGGCCCTCCCAAAGTAGTTTGACCTGGGTCATCTTGCAGCAGAGTGAGCTTCGGGTGGGTTCTAGATTTGGACTATTTTGACCTTTACAAGTCCCTTTCAACCTAACCCATTTTATGATTCTCTTGAGGTCCTTAGGCCTTCATTCAGGCAGTTAGCTTGCTAACTGGTGCATGGTGGTACATCTCTGATGAGGTTTTGCTGTTGCCAGGTCCAGGAATTGAGGCCTACGCAACAAGTAGCGAGGTGGAGAAGGAAGAAGGGTAATGCTTATTAGTCAGCCAACTGGCCTGACTTAATGCTGATGAAGAACAATGCACATTTTGATCACCCCTTCCAAGACGGAGCCTGCAACGGCTTTAATTAGTCAATTAAATGTGGCTTTGTCATAGGAGATGAGACACAACTGGGACCAGCCAGCTGGGTTCTTGGCTGCTGAATGACATTGTCTTTCCAGCCCAGTGACCTCATTGTTATGACTCAATAGGGGAACAATGTTGTCCACCCAGCAGCCCAGCAAGGAGTGGGATTCCTGCGTGGTTACAGCTGAGCAGAAGAGCATGGGAAGTTGTGGGATGTCACCGGGTCGGGCATGCAGTGCTTTGCACTCACCGCGAGCAGGCTGTGGTAGGTTTTAATTGCATGGTTGTGTGCTGAGAAACCCCAGAAAATTGTATCTAGTACAAATATAACATGGAATGGTGATCAGCTCCTGAAAAACTCAGCATCTTTTCCCTGGATAGGTAGGTCCAAGGGGTGGGTGTGAGCGTAAAGAGACTTACTGGTTAGGGAGGAAAATGCTAGGTGGTATCTAATGGAGAGGAAAACTTGTGGCACTGGTTTGAAAAGACCCTTGTCTCTGTCATCTTTTGGGCTCAGGGCTTCACTGACACCTTCCTGTCACCATAGCCCTTCTCTCCATGGCAGTATCTGGCAGTCATGCTTCAGGCCAGGCTACAGCAGGGCAAGGGAAGGGAGCAAAGGAAGCAGGAAGGAAGAAGGAGCTGCATCCCCTTCCTGCTGTTAATCATCCTCCGCTTTCTCCTAAGAGAGACCAGCAGGTCTGCAAACCCCATGCTAGTCTCCCACCTTAGAGGAGATCCACAGCTCTGGGTGCAGAAGGGGGATGTGGGGCTGGGCTTTGTGATAATATCCAAATTACTCTGCTCCCAGGATGGTGGATCTGGGTCCTGCTTTTGGTTCAGCAGTGAAACTCTGATACTTCTTATAATAAACCAGGCTGGAGTGGCAGTGAGGTTGGAGATGGGAGTTCAGGGACTGCAGGTTGGGTCTGTGGTGTGACCCACTGAATGTTGTCAGCAGAGTAGATGAGGCTGAGGAAGGGGGCACTGAACACTGTGGGTGCTGCTGGTTGTAGTCCTGGAGCTGGGGAGGGAGGCATGGGGAGGGCGAGGGACAGCAAATGCAGCCTCAAGTTGGGAATGTGATACACTGGTGAAAGCTGCAGCTACGTGAACAGCCCTGTCATGTTTGCCAGCAATCACTGCCAGATCAAAGCATGGCTTTGCTGCAAAAACTACCCTACTTTATGAGAGACAAGAAAAACAGCATCCCTGATTATAGGAAGGCAGAAGAGACAACTGAAAAAAAAACCCCACACAGACTTCAAATCCACGTTCAGAGAAGCACCGTCAGATGTGCAAAAAGATCCTCCTGTTACCCCGAGCTCAATTTCATCCAGATGTCTCCAGAAATTAGTATCTGGGCATAATGCTCCTTGACTCTGGCCAGGGCAGCTCTCAGAAATCAAGCCTTGAGCCTGCTGACAGAAGGCAAGAAAGAGCTGAGGCATCAAAAACAAACGGCGACTTTTAGCAATGCTTATTAGATAACTCTCAGTAACTGATTGTATTGTTGCTTTAAATAATTAATAACTAGCAACCCAGACACTGTTCTCTGATCCAAGTGTGCTCCCAGCCTCTGTTAGGTGGGGTCACCTGGCACATGAGCATCTCTGCATGTCCATCGCCATCTGGGTTCCCTCCAGCACCCAGAAATCTCTATGTGGGCCATGGTGACATGGATAAGAAGCTGAAATGCTCCAAGGATGCAAAACAACAGAGCCAGGTCCTTCGCCCAGCAAATTTCTGCACAGCACAGCAGCCAAATAAGTAGGACAGGGAAGCTGGAAGCCAGGCATTGCGCTGTGAGACTACGGACGCAGCAGATGGCCAGGTCCTTGGCAGCTGCAGGTTTGAACCAGCTCTTCCAAACAGGAGCAGAACCACGTTGGGGAAAAAAACAAGGAGCAAAGCAAATTCCATCTTGCAAGCAGCATGTATGCATGGTAGGCTGAAGGCACCTGCCATGGAGATGAGTTATAGCACCGGGATGTTCATCACCGTGGCTGCTGCACACACGCAGGGACTCACACCCCTGAGAAGCTGGCTCAAATCCTGACCCAGTCAGATCCAAAAAGCTGATATTTATTGGTACAGAATGAATCACCATTCCTAATCTATATGACCAACGAGAGGATTCTCCTTTCCCCACTCTTTGTAGCTTTGTGGTACCAGCTGTGGATTGAACAGGCTGGGACAATTTGCTGGGACCTGGAAAGTCCTGCAAGTTCCGGATTGCACGAAGTTGCTATAAATAAGCCATTCCCTGGCTTTTACAGGAGAAATATGGGAAATCTGCCCCCAGGCATCTTGCACACATCTGTTTACCTCAGCAAAGACCGGTCTTGTTGCTTAACATAGAAGTTGGGAGATCCAAGGGGTTTTCTCTGCCTCTAAGAAATAAACTCCTGCCACAGGAATACCTTCACCTACTCCAGAGGCAGCCTGTGAGCATCTGCTCTTGTTGGATTTGGGCAGAGGCAGTATTTTGTGACCCCTTGCTCTAGATGGGATGCGTGCCTTTGCTCACACCCAGCTGAAACCCTTTGCAGAAACAGCTCAAGGGCTGCACTTTTCTTACCCTTCCCTTCCCCAAGCCCCCCTGCTGTGATGAGCGTCAGCCTTCAGGATGGGAGTAAATAAAAAATATAAAGTACAATCCTCAAAGTGCTTTCCAAAAGCCAGCTTCAAAGCCAGTTTGCCTGCAGAGGTTTCCTAGCCCTGGTCCCACTCATCCACCCACATTATCAGCCCTCTTCTTCCAGCACTTCAGGGTGCCAATATTCCTGGCCAAGACAGAGATAAACCCCTGCCCCAAAACTGCCCCTGAGCTGGATTATAAGGAAAACCCTCCCTAAAAGGCCAGCTGGTCTGTGTTCACTGGCTTGGGGCAGCCCCCCGGGGAAAGCAGCTTACATCCCTGTATCGCTGCCATCCCCCCTGGGAGAGCCCCTTCCTAATCAGATTGGAGAGGTCCCACCCAATACGGAAGACAAACTGGAGAGCTGCAACCCTCATGCACCAGCTCAAATACAAACACAGCCCCGAAATAGCCAGCATTCCTTTGGCATGGCTGTCCCCCAAGTATTTCTCATCAAATCTGCACGGCACAGCTTCTTCTTTTTGTGATTTCCTAACTTTTTGGGTTTTTTCCAGGGGAAGCTTGTGGGTTTTTATCGGGACTGTGAGAGGGGTTTTTCTGCCTGAAAGCACAGCTGAGATACAGCCCTATGCAGCAGGACCTCAGCAATTGCCAAGCCAGAGCTTGGCTTTGGGTTTTGTCCAAAATCCACCAGCCCTCTGTGGTTTCCCACCACTTTCCCATTGACAAGCACCATGCTGGGTCTCTGCACCCATCCAGTTGTCCATGCCATGTCCTATGATGATGGGGGCAATGGCTGCAACTTGGAGCACAGGAAGTTCCACACCAATATGTGGAAGAACTTCTTCCCAGTGAGGGTGAGGGAGCCCTGGGACAGGCTGCCCAGGGGGGTGTGGAGTCTCCTTCTCTGGAGATATTCCAGACCTGTCTGGACAACGACCTGTGTGACCTGTCCTAGGGACCCTGCTTTGGCAGGGGGGTTGGACCCTATGATCTCTGGAGGTCCCTTCCAACCCCTATAATTCTGTGATTCTGTGATTCTGTAATTTCTGTGGTGGCTGAGGGTCCTACAGGAGCAGGAGGGGCTGATAGGGCCAAGTCACTTTTCTTCCATCAGAGACACTAGTGAGATGCTGTAATATGCACAAAAAACTTCACTGTGCACCACTGTCAGCTGCCAGTGCCCAAACATCATAACACACTTCCTTCAACAAAAGAACAGCCTTTTTTTCCCCAACCTGGCTGCTGTTAAGTCACCCTCCTAGCAGCTGAAGCCATGATTTGGATGAACATTGACATGGAGAACGTGGATGGTGATGGGTAACAGGCTTTGCACTTGGCTGTGCAGCCCACAGTGGCGGTTGTAATGGCTATCCTTGCCCTCATTAGGAATTGCTTAACACCTCCCCATCCACTATCAACCTGTGGGAAAACCCCACAGAAAAATACAGTTTGGGGTGGGATGGTAAATTATAGGCCAGACTATGAGAGACACACACCTTGGCAGAGCTTCTCTGGAGTGTGGTCACTATGGGATACTGCTCCTCCCAGCAGCCTGAGAGGGACTTGACCTGATGAAAAGCAGAGTTAGGTCTGCATGATCTGGCCCAGGGTCTGGAGTGAGCCCAGAGGAGGCCATAAAGATGATCAAAAGGCTGGAGTACATCTCCTTTGAAGACAGGCTGAGAGAGTTGGGGTTATTCAGCCTGGAGAAGAGCAGGCTCTAGAGAGACCTTAGAGCAGCCTTCCAGTACCTGAAGGGGTCACAGGAAAGATGGATGGGGACTGGTTACAAGGGCATGGAGTGATAGGACAAGGGGTGATGGTTTAAACTAGAAGAGGGGAGATTTAGATTAGATACTATAAATAAATCCTTGTCTGTGAGAGTGGGGAGGCCCTGGCACAGGGTGCCCAGAGAAGCAGTGACTGCCCCTGGATCCCTGGCAGGGTTCAAGGCCCGTTTGGATGGGGCTTTGGGCACCCAGGGCTAGTGGGAGTTGTCCCTGCCCATGGCAGGGGTTAGAACTAGATGGGCTTTGAGGTCCCTTCCAGCCCAAACCAGTCTAGAATTTTATTAACACCTTGATCTGTGTCTAACTGCAGCATATCAGACAACTTTATCAGCCTTAATGGACACGTAGCAGCAGCAGATGTGTCTGCACCATGGAAGCGATACCCCAACAGCTGTAATGGCTACATGCAGAGCAGGGGTGGCAGGAGTGGCAATTGCAATCTTCTGGGTGGCAATGACTGCTCTTGGCAGCTTCCTGCCTAATGAAGGTGACCTCAAGACACTGCTCCAAGGATGTGTCTGTTAAGATATTTTTTTCCTTCTTTTCTTCCCCCTGTGATTGTTACCTTAAACAGCAAGGTTTTATTTGTCAAGCTTCTTGGAGAAAATGCTCTCATGTAGGATTACCAAGAAGATGCGTCTAAACAGGCTGGATGAGGGGCTTCCAGCTCCACCAGGCTTTGCAGAATAGTCTATTAATAGTGGTTTAGTTTTGAAAGAAGAGGAGAAATTGAGTTTATCACTCCCATCCTCCCCAGACTCTCATGATAGGCAGGCATCCGTTGTGGATGGATGGAGACCCACCAGGATTTACTCGACTACATTGTATTCCTGGACACAAGAAGGATTGTTGCAAGCCATTCTTTCCCATTGGGGTGGATCAGAATCCATCAAGGCCAAATGTCAAATATCAAATTTTGTCATCCAGCACCAAAGAGAAGACAAAATACATTGCAGCAGGACTAAACCAAACCTGGATACCCAGGGTGCTTCGTGAAGCTGGATTTTCCACCACTAAATGGGACTGGATTTGGATGCGAGACAAAACCCAGGCAGCCAGTTAAAGGATGCCTGATTAATTCTTGCTTTTCTTTCCTTTAATCACTGTCTGCCCACACTATGGGCAGATATCCAGGGTATCCAGACTCTAACCATGGGTTCTTCTGCCTTCAGTTAGACGTCAGAAGTTACGCATACAAACACCAGCGAGGCATTTCAAATCTCTCTGCAGATCCAGGAGAGACATACCCAGCTGCTCCATCAACAGTTAATTCTAAGCTGTGAAAACAACTGGAAACCGGCAACTTAAACCCAAAATTGCTTCCTCTCATGTTTTAAGTAGTGAAAGTGAGTTTTTGTTACCCCTTGCTGAAGGACACGAAGCAAATCATTCCCGTCACCAGCTCCATCGCAGCCTGATGCTGGAGGTTTGCTCAATGGATTGCTTAGCATTAAACTCCAAGGTATTTTGAAAAGTTTATGTGCCAGGTATTCAGGACCTGGGTTACTTGATGCACCTTAAAGGCATTTTAAATGCATCTGTCACTATAACTGGAATTCCTTCTACAAGTAAAGAGTGATTGCTACCAATACTCTCAAAATTAGTATTATTCATCATTACCTAGGAAGACTTGAAAGATACATAAATTAGAAATCAAAACAGAGCGGTGGCAGGCTATATAAATGCTTAAAACAAATATGTTCATAGTGTGTCCTCCTGGGTAGAAAACACAGCTGAAAGGCAAAAGTGGTCTGTAAATCTCCTAATTTTATGATGAGCAACAGAGGAGAATCAGCCCTGCCTACGGGATATAGCTATGAATTTCAAATGAAAAACATGATTAAACTCAGATCATTCAAATTAAAGGCTTTTTTTTCTTCTTCCTCATTTTAAACTATGATTAAAAGTCATCATTTTAGCCACATCAATTTAAATCAAAGCACCCTGCCTTAAGATGAGGTTCTGAACCCTTTCTGAGGCTTTAATGAGAAAAAAAAGGACATTCTCTGGTTGAATGAAGTTAATGGGAATTTATTGGTGCCATTCATGGGTAGGAACTATTTTAGAGGCCTCCAAAACTGCACAGACTGAAAGTCTTGAGGGGTTTTTCTTTATTTGTCTGCGAAACAATTTTCTATACTAAGGTTGTGTAGTAAGCTCAAAACTTACTTTTCCCACAATATTCTACATGACTTTTCAGGACAGGAAAATTTATCACTTGTGTCAAAGAGGTCAGCATCTCTCATTCCTTTTTTTGGCATGTGTATTACCTCAAGGCTCAGGTGATCGTGGAGGCAATGATCTTGAGAGTCACTGAGGTGGGCTGAGATTACCTCCTGCATGCTTGAAACACGAGGTCAAGGGTGTGATTTTTCCCTACCCAGCTTTACAGCCAGTGTGATGCCCTGTCCTGTTTTGCTCATGTTTTGCCCCAGTTGTCTCTTGGTTGGATCAGGCTTTGCTGTGAGCCCCATAGCAATTGCTGGTTCATCCCCTTCGCAGCACACACATCGCTGCTGCCCAGCTTTTCATTGCCATGTGTGAATGTGGTGTGCTGATGACACTGCTTTGGCTTGGTGTAAATTCATGTGCCCCTGGAAAGAGGCAGTGGAGAGCACTTACACTTCATACCATTGTGTCTACACCAGACCAGGGATTGGTCCAAATACTAAGCGAATATTAGAAGAAAAAAAACATTTAAAAAACAAAATAAAGCAAGAGAAGGTAATTTCATAGAATGTGTAAGGTTGGGAGGGGCCTTTAGAGGTCTTACAGTCCAACCCCCCTGCAGTAAGCAGGGACATCTTCACTAGATCAGATTGCTCAGAGCCCCATCAAGTCTGACCTTGAATGTCTCCAGGGATGGGGTCTCCACCACCTCTCTGGGCAACCTGTGCCAGTGATCTACCACACTCAAAGTGAAAAACTTTTTCCTAATATCCAACCCAAATCTCCCCTTTTTGAGTTTAAAACTATCATCCCTTGTCCTTTTGCTCCATGCCCTGAGGAACAGTTCTCCCCCAGCTTTCTTACAGGCACCTTTCAGGTACTGGAAGGCCGATATAAGGTCTAGCCTGGAGCCTTCTCTTCTCCAGGCTGAACCAGGCCAACTCTCCCAGCCTGTCCACACAGGAGAGGTGCTCCAACCCTTTGATCATTTCTGTGGCCTCTTCTGGACATGCTCCAACAGGTCCATGTCCTTCTTGTGCTGAGGACTCCAGAGCTGGACACAGCACTGCAGGTGAGGTCTCCCCAGAGCAGAGCAGAGGGGCAGAATCCCCTCTCTCGATCTGCTGGCCACACTCCTTGTGATGCAGCCCAGGATGCGGCTGGCCGCCTGGGCTGCAGATGCACATTGGTGGCTCATCTCCAGCTTCTTATCCACAAATTTAATACATTTAGTCTATGTTGCTGCTTTCTCCACTTTGCCAAGAGAAACCCATGGGAATGAATTTTTATTTGTTTATTTGCTATTTTTATTTGTTTATGCTCCGAAACCAAATCAGCAGCTAGAGAGTGGGAAGATGGCTGATAAAAATGCATGAAAGACAACGCCAGTTTTGGGGTTTTGCAATCACAACCTGGCTTCAGGGTGCTCCTTGTTAGCTGTCCTAGTACCTGGTAGAAAACTTGTTTCTCTTACCTCTGCTTTAAATATCTCTCCTGTTGCTTAATAAATTAGAAATGCCCAACAAGGACAACTTGAGTAGTTTATTTAGTATGTGTGTGTGTGTGTATATATATATATACACACACATATATATATGTGTGTATTATATACACATATATATGTAATATAATATATATATTAGTTACTTGATGTTATTCCAGTATAACCACTGCTAACTGGATCCGTGCTGGGGAGCACAGTGCATGGCTTAGACTACTCTGCTTTTTCTCATACTCGAGGCGTACAGCATCTTGATAAGCAGTGTGTAATAATCACCCTGAGAGCTATCCATTTTCCACAGGCAGCAGCAGGATCATTTAAACTTGCCCATTTTTTTCCCCCTCCATTTGCGTACGTGGTGGAATGTCTTATCTCACCCTCCTGCCTCTCCTCTCTGGGGAGGAGGAGGAGAAAAAAAAAAGGAGAGAAAAGTGGTCTTTGCTATTAGGTTTCAAAGAGGACTTTCTCAAACATAGCTTCTCCAAACCCTTCTGCAGAGTCTTTCAAGTCGCCTTTGTCAAAGTTGGAAATCTGACATTTTTCTCTTTGCCAGTATCCAGCAGAAGCTGCTTAGAATAAATGCCTGACAAGGTTGTCGCCTCATTTCTCTACAATAGATTTAATATATCTTTAAGTGCTACAGCTTAATAACTCTAAGCCAATTTCAACCTCCTCCTCCTCCAGTTAAATTTACTAAAATCAATTAAGGCTGAGAGAGAAAATTTCAGCCGTTGCCATTAATAACTAAGGCCTTACTCTTCCACTACAGAATGACTTTCCTCCTCCCTTTCAGCAGTCTCATGAACCATGTTGTGGCATAAGACCAAGGGCCCCAGACACAGAGTCTTTAACACAGAGAAAAAGATGCCAGATTAATCCAATATTTCTTGAGGATGTTAAGAAAACGATTCAGACCTCAAGGCAACATGTAAAATGGGACTAAGTATAAAAAAAATTACTTTTTCCATTTTGGGGGAAGTTTTAACACAGATGCCATCTACACATCTCAAAGGCATCTGTCCCACACCTGACTTCAAACAGAGTCTGGGTTTTTAAACCCAAAGACTGTGCTGTTCTTACCCACCTTTCCATTTTGCAGCCTTTAGCATGTTCTCCTGACCCATCACCAAGAAGTTCTTCCAAATCCAAAAATCCACATTTTTTTTTGACATATTAAAGCAGAGGTACTGCTATGCAGCATAAGGGTTTCCAGGGGAGATGCTGGATATTTTTGGTCTAACAACAGACCCAGTTGGGGAGCGTGTATAGAGACAAGTATCTCTGGGGGAAAATCATCCCAAGACACATCTGAATTGCTTTCAGAAGATGCCTCTCTCTCCACTAACAGCAGCTGGGTTCAAGGACAGCTCATTTCCAACCTTAAACACCTTGGTTAGGTATCTAAACTGAGATGGCATTACCTTGGGTCCATCAGTGGGAGAAAAAATGCAACTCTCCTACAACTACAGAAGAGCTGGCAACTCCAGGACTGCAAACTTTTCCAGAAGGCAGCTCACACCAGCTTGCCTAAAGTGTGTCTCATTCCACAGAAGATGATTAGAGGGCTGGAGCAGCTCCCCTACGAAGAAAGGCTGAGGGAGCTGGGCTTGTTCAGCCTGGAGAAGAGAAGGCTGTGGGGGGACCTCATTGCAGCCTTCCAGTCCCTGAAGGGAGCAGAGACACAGGAGGGGAATCGGGTAGACAATGGCAGGACAAGGGGGAATGGATTGAAACTAAAGAAGGAAAGGTTTAGATCAAATATTAGGAGGAAGTTTTTTACAGAGAGAGTGGTGAGGGGCTGGAACAGGCTGCCCAGAGAGGTGGTGGATGCCCTGTCCCTGGAGGTGTTCAAGGCCAGGTTGCATGGGGCCCTGGGCAACCTTGTGTAGATGCAGGCCTGGAGGTTGGAACTGTATGATCCTTTCTGGATCCTTTCCAACCCAGACCATTCCATGATTCCCTTTTTGCTGCCACCCAGCCCTATCACCACACAGCACCTTGGACATTAGGCACAGTCGAACCATACCAAAGCAAGCCAAATCTCAACCTGGCAGGTTGCCTTCCTGCAGCTGGCTTACCCCAAATACACATTTAAAAGCAGGTCCTTCAGCAGCACTGAATTCTCACCGTCCAAAATAAAGGCTCATTCCCCTTCATTACCCCTTCTACTCTACGCTGGCCACTGAGGCATCACACTGAGTTCATTTTAATAAGTTGTTTGCATTCTACCCTGTCTCCTTGCAATAATTTGTCACCACACTGTCACCGGTGTCTGCCGAGCACTCCTGGCCTGCAGCCAAGCCAGCCGTGAGACGTGTGTCATTTACGGGGCAGAAAAGGTGTCTGCCACATGCTGAGCAGCCTGTGCTGCCAAGATGCAAAGATTTGCAAAGCAGCCACATTTAGAGATGAGAAAAACTTCAGTGAGAAGACCTGGGATCCGATCAGCAGATGAGCAGTGGAGGATGGTGGTGCCTTTGGGGTTTGGAGGAACTTAATCTCTTGAAGGAGAGAGGGTTTTGTTCTCTTTAGGGTTGGTGGGACATCCTGGCACCTGCTGGTTGCAATATTCAGCAATATTCAGTACTGAAGGCTGACTCCAAGACACACCATGGCTCAAGTCAAGTGAATGTGTGCATGAAACCCCCAAGAATGTCACCCCAAATAACCCACCACAGAGCTCTGCACCCCCAGAAGGCAGTAACATTACTATGAGCATCTTCCAAGACTCCTCTCCAAGGCGCTCACTATTTCTAGCACTATTTCCAACTCACAGACAGCAGCTAACTTGAAGTCATCTTTGAAGGAACCTGTGCCTCTCCCTTAGCTGGGGAAGGAGGTGAGGACACTGGTACCCATCACCTGGAAGTTTAGGTAGAAGTAAAAGAGCACCATGTCAGCACAGCTGGAGATGGTCACATTGTAAAGGGGTAGAAACAAAGTGCAAAGCCAGCAACACCTGAATGAGGCAACAGGGCCCAGCTCCAAATTTACTAGGTACCATGACAAAAGCCCTCTAACCTGACTTGTGACTCCTACACCCTCCCCTTTGCAGGTTGCTTTCTGGCCATGGAAAGCTGGTGCTACATTGCAGCCCTCTGCTGCCTTTGTTGATGCCATCAGCCCCAGAGACCCCAACTGAGAGCATCTCCCCATCCCTGAACACTCACTATGTGATCTCTACAACAGTGTGTACTGTAACCAGACACATGGTTAAATAGAGAGAGAAACCACAACTCAGCCAGTCCTTTAAACAGCATTTCAGCTCTTCAGACCATAGCAAACCAAATATGATTTCTCTACAACAACAAGGAAGCTCATCTTTTTCTTTGTGTTTCTGCCTACCTTCTTGGACAAGGTTCTTTAACTCAAAAATGACATGTATTTGAGTGTAGTCTAGTCCCTGTGCTTAGGCACCTGGAAACTGGCACTGTGGTACAGACAGAGCACATCCCTCCTTGCCTCCACCCAGTTTCAAGTGTATCTACACATTCCTCAAGGACCTCCAGAACAAAACACTTCAGCCTAGTGCTGCAAGAGTTGTGCAATTATGGCCGTTATAGCCTGGCAAAGCTCAGATGAACTTTCCCCATCCCTCCAAAACAAGGAAGCCAGAGGAGAAAGGACCTCACCTCAGGGTGTGGGACACCATAACCACAGGCAGTTTAATGGAAAAAAAAGGGGGATTTTTTTTTTGCTTGTTCAAGCACCAGTGGCACACAGAAAGGGTTTTGGAGGAATCACAGAATCGTAGGGGTTGGAAGGGACCTCCAGAGATCATTGCGTCCAACCCCCCTGCCAAAGCAGGGTCCCTAGGACAGGTGACACAGGTAGGTGTCCAGTCAGGTCTGGAATATCTCCAGAGAAGGAAACCCAACACAGATCACCAGCACTCATCTGCAACTGGGAAACATATCATAAAGCTTTTCTGAGAGGCACCAAGCTCAGCCCTTTGCTAGGTGTCCTGGCACCATGGGGTGGAGGGGACAAAGAATCACAGAATTGTAGGGGTTTAAAGGGACCTCCAGAGATCATTGCGTCCAACCCCCCTGCCAAAGCAGGGTCCCTAGGACAGGTTCCTCCAGACAGGTCTGGAATATCTCCAGAGAAGGAGACTCCACACCCCCTCGGGCAGCCTGTCCCAGGGCTCTGTCACTCTCACTGGGAAGAAGCTCTTCCACATATTGGTGTGGAACTTCCTGTGCTCCAACTTGAGACCATTGCCCCTTGTCCTGTCTCCATAGACCATAGAAAAGAGGCTGGCTATTTCCCTCTGTGTCCCACACTTGAGATATTTATAAACATTAGTAAGATCCCCTCTCAGTCTTCTTTTCTCAAGGCTGAACAGGCCCAGTTCTTTCAACCTTTCCTCGCAGGAGAGATGCTCCAGTCCTTTAATCACCTTGGTAGCCCTCCACGGGGCTCCCTCCAGGAGATCCCTAGGAGGTGTGCACAAACCTCACCATGCAGTAGGATGTGCAAGACCCCCGTGCAGAGCCAGGCTGAAGCCTGGTGCCTCACAAGCTGCAAGAAAAAGACTCAGTGGATTTGCTTGGCAATCAATCCCAAGACCAAAGGCACTGCTCTCTATGACATAGACTGTTTTGTGAAGCCCTGGGGGTTGTGGGGCAATGAGAGCACGTAGCTAGAGAACAAATGCCAGAGGATTGTGTGCATCGCTTTAAGTAAAAAGAGAAAAGAAAAAAAGGAAAAAAGAAAAATAAAAGGAAAAAAGAATGTAAAAAGAAAAAAAATTAAAAAGGAAAAAAGAAAAATAAAGGAAAAAGAAATAAAAAGCCAGGTTTGGTCAGGAGGTCTCTGTGAAGGAAGGGACAGGCATTGCAGGAATTCAGGAACAACATCCTTAGGTGGAGATCGGCCGGTTATGGAAGAAGCTGTGCACGTAAACAGGCTTTGGATGAGGAAGTTGGCAGCAGCATGTGAAAACGCTTCGGAGGGTTTGTGAGACTTCACATGCCTGCACATGGGGAATGGCCCAAACCGGGCCACCTGGATTCCTGCAAAGTTCAAACCTCCCCGGGACGCTCGGCTCTCAGTGGAGCTGAAAGCGGCTGTTCTGTCACACGAGGCCGAAGGTGAGGGGAATGCTCCAGCTCACACTTTCACATTTCTGCCTACGTGCCCCTCTCCACCAGCTCAGCAGCTGGGAGGGAGGAATTTCTGTGCACCCGTGGGTGGGTTGTAAACGATGTACTTGGTCCTGCTGCAGTTTGGGCCACCCGGAGATGTCACTGCTGAAGGCACCTGGGCTTAAGGCTTGAGCTCCAGTGGCACAGAGCAGCTCAGCTGGATGCTCTGGCAGGATCTCACTTCACCAGGGCAACACCCTGTAAGGATGAAGCCTTGTTCACCCCATCCACCCTCACCCCTGCAGAGCTTCAGGGGGCTCTGGGTGCTGTGGTGGGTTCTCGAGGGCAGGGCAAAGGGACCACCTGGTCGAGCATTGTGGAGAAGGGAGAAAACTTCAGGGCAGATGTAATCAGGTGGGATGGATGTCAGCCCTAACAGCTCCTCTCTGCTCTCATACAATGATACAACACATAGAATAAGACAGGGGCAATGGCACCGCCTGAGGGATCCTCGCCGGCTATAATTAACCTCCATCAGTCCCTACGGTCTGAGTCCCAAAACACCCCAGAGCTTGTGTTGGCAGGCTCATGCCTTTTAGAGAGTGCAGATGGGGAGAGAAAATGCATGATTTATAGGGCAAATAATAACAAAACTGCGACCCCAGCCTCCCTGCAAATGCTGAGAGCTGTATTTCCAGCCAGACTCCCATCACTGCCAACATGAATGATCGCCATCCTCCTTGTCATAAGGCTTTAAAGCAACTCTCCTGAATTAAATCAGCGTATTGCGCTGTTCCAGCTCCTTTCATCCAAGGATCTTCAAGTGCTTTACAAACAATTCTTTAATTAAGCCTCCTAAACAGACCCAAGGGGTATCATTACTGTATCTGCTTTGCCACTGGGGAATCAAAGGCACTGCGCCGTTAAAATGGCTTGCAAAAAGGTTGCGAAACCCTTATCAAAGTTCCTCCAACAGCAAATATATATGGAGGTACATCCTGCTTCCATGCTGATTTTAAAACTCTCTGGTTAACCAATTTTTTCTCCTCCTGAAGTCATGGCCCCAATTACCTTCTCCAGCCGGTGTCAAGATTAGCATTCAATGGATCAGATGGATTTTAAAATATGCACTGTCTTTGACAGCCTGAATTGGATAAACACAAACTCCCAGTACCAGGGAGCCAGCAGAGCTTTGGGAATGAAAAGGGGGTGTTTTGGCAACAAGGATTTAAAAACCCATCAATCTGTGGTTTGCTTTAAGCTGGGCAAAAGGGTTGACCTCCAGTAAAGACTCCTTCCTGCCTTGATTGCCCCCAGGACAGGTTTGAGCAGTGGCTCTTTTTAACCACCTGAAGATCAAAAAAGTATCGTTTTTCTCTTCCTGATGGAATTTTTGCCTTCACACCCTCACAGAGGGATAGAAGATCTAATACAGGGGGAAAAGATAATTAAAATAAAAAATCACAATGAAGTAGGCAGCTCTGAGCCCCTGGCAGGTGGGTTGAACTTAAAAGAAGTTGTTTGCCCGATGTCACATTTGCTGCATCTCCAGTACACACTGGCTGTGCTTTATCTGAAGCTGATTTTATTCTGATTTACTCAGGGAAAATAAGGGGGAAGGTCTGCAGAATCAGGAGATTTGGGATGATCTGAACCTGGAAGCAAGTTTTCTAGCACAATAACCTACCTAAAATAGCTGCTTTTAAAAACTTCAGCAACCTTGGGCTGATTGTGCTCTGCCTCCAGCACTATGCTGTCACCTCCTTATGACACCCAAAGCCACACTCCAAAATCCCAAGTACCTGCTCACCCACCCATTTCACATCTGATTCAAACAGAGCAAATCATGCAGGTTAATGTTTTTTTAAGATACCAAAAGAATCTTGCAGTTGCACTTACAAACCCAACTTCTTCCCATTTTAGGCGGGGCGAGGGGGGAAAGGACAAATTTTAGGCTTTGGGTAACTCAGATGGTTCAGCCAATACCAGCCTTAGAGTTAAGCACTGCTGGGACTCTAAGCCCAGTCACCCACCGAGGAGGGATGTCTAATTTGGCCCCTAAGAAAGAAAATCTGGTGCCAGTACTCAGGGAGCCACATAAAAGTGCCTCGGAGGAGCTTATTTCACAACTTAAGAGCAGCACTAGTGGCAGAAAACACTATTTTGAAGGGTTTAATCAAATAATTTCTGAGCAAAACGTTATAGGATCACTTCAGAGCGCTATAGAAATGTGCCCCTCCATCATCCTCCCACTAAAAGCCTGTTTTGTACCAAGCCCAGCATATTTATCACTCAGTTTTGAAAAAAAGCAGAACGAAACCTTCTGAGAAGGCAAAGTCAGCTAAACCCAACTGAATTCTGGCTGGCACAAGGAAGGAAAAAAAAAAAGCATTAACAGCTCTTGCTTTATGCCAATATAAATGAGGCTGAGGCTTCTTGAGTTTTAATGGGCTATTTTAAAGTGGGGAGAGATGTGTCAGGGAGAG